>VXBJ01005432.1:390685-424513 GCA_013400055.1 Nycticryphes semicollaris | reverse complement strand
TTTTTTTTTTTTGTGTGTGTGTGTGTGTCTTTCTAGTTTGATGGGGAGAACATGTACATGGGAATGAACGAGAACGCCCAGGAGTTTCTATCGGCAAATCAGGTAAGCGCTGATTTGCTTGGGTGGGCAGCGTGGATGGATTTTTCTAGGGGACTTAAGCTTTGCCCGAGCACAAATTCTAGGAGCTCTCTGTGAATCTGCTCTCCTGGGACATCAGGAGGCTCCACGGAGGAGGTGAGAGCTGCCAACCCAGCTGCTGTTGAGGGAGGAGCAGTGGTGGAGGCAGTTGGTACAGGGGGAGGAACACTCTTGTGTGCTGGTGATGCTGTGCATTGCCCGGCTCAGCCACGGCTCTCCAGTGAGGCTGAAAAGCTTTGCCTCAGCATCCTTCATGTGAAATGAAGGTGCGAATGGTGTTTCTGGATGCAATGAGGTTTCCAAGTATTGTGTGCAGTTCAGGTGTCTCCTTCCCTCACACAGAATGTTTCCTGTAGCTAAATAGATTAGCAGTTAGCCTGCTCAGGGAGAAAAAGGAATCAAAGGTTTCCTGTTTTGGAACTATAAGCCCACACGTGGAGGACCAGAATAGAAGTGCTCACGTCTCACAGGTGTCTGAGCCTTCAGGGCTCTCTCAGGGCTTGGAGACACAGAGAGCAGGCATGTCTGTTCAGTGGAGCCCTAAACATATACATAAAGTTAAGGCCCTGCTTAGGTTCTGCTGGGAGGTGAGAACTTCAGCACATGCTTATCCATCCTCCTGACCAGGAGATGAGAGATGGTGGTCCCATCTGCGTCCCCCTGAGGTGACCTGGGGGAGTCCATGCATCTTTGGGGTGCCTGATGGTGCACCCTTGGGAGGAAGCACCTCCTCATGTCCCTCTGCCTCGTGAGGAAAAGTTTAAGGTCATTGCTAATATTTTTCAACATCCCACTTTTGGGCTGCATTGGGCCATTTCCTTGGGAGGCTCTGTTGACCACAGGCACCCACATCGGGGCCCCTGCAGGGTTGCGTCGTGTGAGGGTGATGCATTGCAAATTTTGGAAGTGTGATGATTTTCATCCAGCCCAAGATGCTGCCCCGACTCCCTGCTGCCCTGGACCTGGTGTGCGTGTGCCCCGGGGCGAGGTGACAGAGTGCTCCTGCTTGCTGGGGTTTGGCCGTCACCACAGCACCGCTGTGACTTTACAGGGCTAGTGAGTCATCCATGGTGTATCTAACTCAGATATCAGCAGCGATTAAAATGTATGCATATTAAGCTGGAAACAGCATGAAAACCTGATGTTTGCCTTCTTAGAGTGCGTTGGCTCATTGCTTAGGGTGGTGGGGGTTGCTCTTGCTCTGGCTTTCGAAGACAAGGCGTGAAGCTACGGCCAAGTGAGGTGTGGGGCGAGGGCTGTTCTCGTGTGGGGAGGATTTCCAGAGGGTGGGGAAGGAAGCGCAAACTTTGTGCTAGCGAGTGATTCAGCCAAAACCAAATATGTAGTCGATCAACAACAGCCTGTGGTTTGATTGTTAGAGACAGGCGTCGCCAGAGTTTGAGTAGAGGCAGAATGGAGGGAGCTGACCCCCAGACTGCCTGGCTGGGGGTCAGCCCATTGCCCCTCACCGTGCTCCCTGTGGCTGTGCAAAGCCTGTGAGTGGTGGATGCTAATGGGGGTGGTTGTCGTAGATACTCTGCCTTTAAAAATTCCCAAGGGACAACTATTTCCCAGCCTGGTTGGGAAGGGCTGGCAGTGCCAACTCAACATCCAGCCGCGTTCCCTCTGGGATCAGGCTGGCCTGGGGCTGAACCACGGCCAACAGGAACCACTTGTGTTTCCTCTACATGGACAGAAATGGCCTCGCGGCCCCTGTCCCATCCCACTTCCCCCATGGGCTGCGAGCTGGAGGGAAATCAGAAGTGATGCTGTGGGGTGGGGAAGGGCTTGCTGCGCCGCGATTGAGGAGTAGGAGACCTGACTTCTAAATCAAACCAGAGGCTGTCAATTGATGGAGGATCTATGTACTGTTTGAACCTGGGAGAAGGATAAACCTAACTAGCCGAGACCCCTGTGACCTGGGGAATAGAATTTTATTCTTTGTTCTCTATTTACTTGCTGTCCTTTATTTCCTATTTTGAAATCCCAGTTAAGAACAAAAAGGGAGGACGTAGTTCTCCCTTGGCAGAGGGTGGGCAGGGGACAGGTACCCTTCTTACAGAGATGGGTTTGAGCACAGGAACCTGCACCACAGTTTGAGGGGCTGGAGCGGGTCCAGAGAAGGCAATGGAGCTGGTGAGGGGTCTGGAACACAAGTCTTGTGAGGAGCAGCTGAGGGAGCTGGGGGTGTTCAGCCTGGAGAAAAGAGGGCTGAGGGGAGACCTTCTCACTCTCTCCAGCTCCCTGAAAGGAGGGGGTAAGCGGGTGGGTTTGTCCCTTCTCCCAAGGAGGGACAAGAGGAAACAGCCTCAAGTTGTGCCAGGGGAGGTTTAGGATGGATGTTAGGAAAACATTCTTCACTGAAAGGGTTATTAAGCTTTGGAATGGGCTGCCCAGGGCAGTGGTGGAGTCACCATCCCTGGAGCTAGGCAGACGTGGTGCTGAGGGACTAGTGGTAACTTGGCAGTGCTGGGTTGACAGTTGGGTTTGATGATCTTAGAGGTCTCTTCCAACCAAAACAATTCTATGGGGAGGGCAGACTGGCATGAAAAATAGATGGGGATGTTTGTCCTCTCTTGCATCTCCAGGGCCCCTCCTTGTGCTGCTGTGCTTGGGACAGTGAGAAAGGAGCTGGGGTGAAACCAAGGGGGTATAAGGGCATGGAGTGGTCCCTGGGGCTCTGCTGGGGTTGGTGCTTCCATGGGATACTTCAATGATCCCCCCCATGACCTCACCCAGGGTGAGGGGAGCAGGGAGGGAGAGCACAGATCCCAGTTCATGCCTGTGAGGAGAGTAGTGGTGGTTCACACCCAGCATGAGCTTTGGCCGAGGAAGATGGGGAGCAGCCTTCCTCCCTCACCCTCAGTAGTTCATCATTGCCCTTTATTTATCCGCACATCAGCGCCTGTTTACCAGAGAGCACTTTATGGCACCAGTCATGACTTTATTGCTACTAACACAAGTCTTCAATTTAAATGGGGGTTCCAGATGTTTTTTTATTGTTTGCTAAACCTGTTGGAACCTGGAGGAGTACATTAAACAGCAGGAGCATGGTTTCACAATCCTGCCTGCGAGGCTGCGAAGTCATCGGCTCCCGAGACGCCTGCGCAGCGCACACCAGGTATCGCTCAGCCCTCGGGATCCTGGGGGACAAGACAAATCAAACACACTAATTACTGAAGTCATCACGCTCTAATAGATTGTGTTGGTGGGTTAGGGGCGGGGTGTTCCCCATTTTTTTGTCTTAAACTGCTTGCACAGTGTATCTGCAGCTCTCAGCAGTAGACACAGCTTCATGTTGAGCCCAGTGCACTTGCTCATTTACCCCAGTTTTGAGCTGTACAGTGAGACCCTCTGGTACCAACATGCTCGTGATGACCTGGGGTGAGACTGTCAGAATCCTAGCATGGTTTGGGTTGGAAGGGACCTTAATGGTCATCGAGCTGCAACCCCCCTCCCCTGGGCAAGCACACCTCCCACCAGACCAGGTTGCTCAAAGCACTGTCCAACCTGGCCTTGAACGCTGGTCTTGAAATCCCCTGGACCTGCATACAGGCTTCTAGCCCCTCCATGCTTCAAGATGGGTAAGAAGGGCAGGGAGAACAATAAATTAATCACTGCATGTGGCTTATTTCAGCTGGAAATTTTTTAGGGGTCCCCAGATGGAAGAAGTTTGATAGTCTTTGTTATAGGAAATTCTGTATTGCCTTGGGATTTTTCTTTCAGAATTCTGGTTTAAGCCCAGGGGGCTTTCAGTGGCTCCTGCCTTTCAGTGCAATGCTTTACACTTTCTGCCCTGAGATCCAGCAACCGTTTAAGCTCTTCACTCATCCTTTCCTGTCACACAGATATGATTATTCTCGTTTTACAACTGGAGCTGCAGAGCTGGCCCAGTTAGGGCAGCTCCTGTGCTGAGAGGTTCTTGGACAGCATCCTGATCCTGCAGCACCCAGACATCAGCCTTATCTCAGCCCCTTGAATGGTTTTTGATCACAGAAACACAGAAGAGCTGAGGTTGGCAGGGACCTTTGGAGATCATCTGGTCCAACCACCCTGCTCAAGTAGGGCCTGCTGGAGCCAGTTGCCCAGGGCTGTGTCGATAGAGCTTTTTAATATCTTCAGGGATGGAGGCTCCTTAACCTCCCCGAGCAACTTGCTCACCCTGACTGTAAAAAGAAAAAGTTTCGTGATGTTCAGAGGGACCCTCCTGTGTGTCAGTTTGTGCCAATGGCCCCTGGTCCTGTCCCTGGACACCAGTGGGAAGATCCTGGTTCTGTCCTCTTTGCATCTTCCCTCCTGCAGGTGTTTATAGACATGAATGAGACTCCCTGGAGCCTTCTCTTCCCCTGGCCTCTTGGCCTGTGCTCACAGCAGAGGGGCTCCAGGCCCCTCATCATCTTTGTGGCCCTACACTGGACTCTCTCCAGTATGTCCACATCTCTCTTGTGCTGGGGAGTGCAGCCCTGCACTTGGTACTGCATGCGTGGCCTCACCAGTGCCGAGTAGAGGGGAATATCATTAGCATAAAATAATTTAAAAGAAAAAGAAGCCAAGAAGTATCCAAATTGGGGTGGGGGGTGATGCTAGGACAAAACACCTTTATTACTTCCCCCCATCACCTGCTGATCTCAAGGGGATTGCAAATGTGGCTGCTGATCACCAGCAGAGTTAAATGAAAAGCAGAGATTCAATTGAGATGATTTTATGCTGCAATGTCACTGCCCCTTCCAGACTGTTACCTAACCACTGAGCGCTGTATTACTGTTAAAACATTTAAACGCTACTATTTTAATAGCCTTAAAATACTCTGCAGTATCTCATGGCATGAGCGGGGTAAAGCCAGGACTGGGGTCTGCTTCCTTCCCTCTCCTTTTCATTCCCAGCCTTGCAGAGCTCCTAACTCGGGGGGAAGAAGAAGAAGAAAAAAATAAACCCCAAACCCTTCAAAAAACTCAAACAAACCATCCGGAAACCAGCTGATCTGCTCCCTCCCCTCGTCCTACCGGATGGGATTGCTTGTGTGCTATCGGCTGCTCTTCTCATCAGCCCCAAAAAGGTTTGTCTCAGCCGAGACCGAAATGCAGAAATACAGGAGCCCAAACCATAATGAGAGCGCTGACAGATCCGGGCTCACGCCAGCGCAGCCTGCTCAGGGAAAATAATTCCTCTTGTTCCATCAAATAGGAGGGACATTTGACCCCCAAAGTAAGTCAAATGTGAAATGTAATTCAACCCCCAACAGGGGCCAGAGTATAAATGCAACTTGACATCTGATCAAACCGTCGCGGACATTTGACCCTCGAGATGAGTGAGGTATCTCTTGTGTCTCATGAAGTCAGCAGAGCATCATTCCTCACCCTGGCCAATTTTCTGTCTGTCTTTCCCCCTCCCCTCCCCAAACAAAGACGAGGAATTAAGCAATTCAGAAAATCCCCAGGAATGGAAAGGTTACCAGCCATGCCAGATACTCTGAAAGATGAGTAAAAATGCAGTGGTGCTGTTAAAAAAATTAAAATAATTAAAAAACCCGCACAAAATTGGTAAGAGAAGGTATTTGTTAAGGCCTTTGTGATGGGGCGAGTAGCCCCAGGAAAGGCAAAGGTTGGACGTTCCTCATGTAGCTGGAGGGGAATGAGGTTGGTTTTGTTTGGCATCGAGCGTTTTGCACTCATGGGAAAAGCCCGCAGGGGCTTCTTGAGCATGAATTAACTGCACCTGGAAATACCCTTCCAGAAGGTGTCATTATCCCCCATTTAGTGGCAAGTGTGGCCAGTATGTAGAAGGAGGTCATTCTCCCCATCTACTCTGCACTGGTGAAGCCACAACTGGAATCCTGGCTCCAGTGCTGGGCTTGCCAGTTCAAGAGAGACCCGAAACTACAGGAGAGAGTCCAGCGTAGGGCAACAAAGATGATGGAGGGGTTGGAGCATCTCCCTGCTGAGGAAAGGCTGAGAGAGCTGGGGCTCCTTAGCGTGGAGAAGAGAAGGCTGAGGGGAGACCTTATCTCTGTTTACAAGTACCTAAAGGGTGGGTTGAAGGAGGATGGAGTCGGACTCTTCTCAGTGGTTTCCAGTGACAGGACGAGGGGCAACGGGCACAAGCTGGAACATGGGGAGTTCCATTCAAATAAGAAGAAAAAGCTTCTTTGGGGTAAGGGTGTCAGAGCCCTGGCAGAGGCTGCCCAGGGACTGGGTGAGCTCTAGAGGTCCCTTCCAACTCTGACAATTCATTGATTCCATGATTTTGTGAATAAGGGCAGGAAATACCTTGCTGGGGAGCTGAGAATGACATGATGTTCGGGCCAGGTATGGGAACAGCCAGGCCATGGCATGGGTTTGGGGACAATTGTCCCTCGCCTTGTTGGGAGCAGGGATGTGGCTCTGCCCAGTCCATGGAAGGACTTTATAGAAAGCCGTAGGGAAGTGTTGCCACATTTCTCCTCCCTCCATCACTCGTCTCTGGCTGCAGGCAGGGCTTTGGGCAGCGTCAGAGGAGGAAAGAGCCGATTACTGACCACTGGGCATCTTTGACCCTGTGCTCTGCCTCATCCCAGGAGCTTTCAGTGCCCACCCGGCTTATTGCAGCTGAGCATCACACCTCTTTCTGCACCAACAAGGTAATTTGTGTGACTCCTGGTGCAAATGCAGTTACACATGGGTATAGTTTCTTCAGGCCAGGGAGAGGCATCGGCACAAGCAACTCCTTGCTTTTGTAATTGAGAGCACAGATAGGACCACACTGCTTTAACTGTCAGCATTGAAAATGGGGTAGTTAAATTGACAGAAAGTGATTTGCACACCATTTCCCCCTCCTAACACAGTTCTTATGCAAGGCTCTTGCTGGCACACTCATGCTGCCCATCCACGTATCAAAAACATGCTGCCAGGGAACCCATCTGTCCCGTGGCGGTGCTTGGGGGGCTGGTGGGTTTGCAAAGCTGCGTTGAAAAAAGGTGGTTTCCCCCAACCCTGGGAAGATGTTGATGACCCCAGGGAGCAGCAAAAGGGCTTCACTTCGTCTGTGCGTGAGACTGGGTAGCTCAGGGATGGAGCTGCTCATATTCATCCTGCTGGGAAGGTGGGTCCGTGGGCATAGACATGTTGGCGCGTGGCAGCGTGTGCAGAAAATAGAAGGTGGGTTTCCCCCTGCCATGGGCAGGAGGGTTAACCAGGGGGTTAAGGCCAATGCACCAAGAGAAATGGAGTTGTGAGATCATGTTTGTCCTGAGCACGCACACGTGTGCAGCATCTGTCTCCAGATGTGCCCCCCTATAAATGTTAGCGTGGAGTTAGACGCGCCTGCCCCTCTCCGCATGCGTGAAATTCATCTGTGTATGTATCTGCGCGCTTGGGCCGTGTACAAATCAACGTTTATCTGCTACGTCCTTTGCCCTTTATCTGTTTATCTCTATGCATCTTCAGGCTGGGGTCTGTATTAGCCATAATAGATACAGCAAGTCGCTGATCCGGTGGGTCAAATGGTCAGGGCTCTTTGATCAGCCGTCGGGATACATTACCACCAGGGCCTCCGGTGGGGCTTGAATTACAACTTACATTTGACTCATTTCTGGGGTCAAAACGTCCCTCTTATTTGATCGAATGACAGAAATTGTATAATTTGTATATATCCCTGAGCCATATGTGCTCTGAGTGCCACTCTAATGTGTTTTATAAAGGCACAGCTGTCTTGGTGACTTATTTAAAATGGGATTTTGAAGTAGTGTTCTTGCCATTTAATGTCCTCATTCAGGGTTACACAAGGTTTATCAAATAATAAATAACATTTAGAACATTCATTTTAGCATAACAATGGGTTTGCTAGTTATAAGGAACTGGACGGTACAACAAAGCTGTGTTTGGTAAATAAGCAATAACATAAAAAGCAAGCGAGAGCATAATTAGAAATTAATGACGGCGCAGGAAGCTACGGATACCTTCCCTATGTTCTGCTAACGCTCCAGACGACACTGCATTCATCTTGGCAGCCTCTGCTATAAAATATGCCATCAAACCTTGTCATAATACTGGCAGGCGCAGTGTCCTCCCACCTCCTGGGCCTCCCACCAATCTCCTCTGAATTGCAGCAAATTGTCAACAGTTGATAAAATAAATCTGGGTCTGGGACAGATCCACGCTGTACAAGGGAGTCCCCTTCCCCGGCGGGGCCTGTGTGGCCAGAACGTGGTGACTGCATAGGCCTAAGGTGGTCATGGAGCCCCAGGCAGCAAGAGGGCAATGAGGTGCTGCTAACGAAGACACAGGTCATCCTCCCCTCGTTTTGGCACCTTCCTCTCCAGTAGGAAGCTGTTAAAACAGTACCAGCATGGACTTTCGCCTAGGTGGTTCTCCCTCCATCCATAGGCTTAGTAGGGATGCTCCATCACTAGCAGTGAAGTCACAACCTGCAATTCCTTGGGCAATGACATGTTCTCATGTTGGTTGGTCCCTGACCTACAAGGACTTGTGAATGTGAAGAAGTTTCCAGCAATTTGCTCATCCCTGAAGCTCACAAGGTGCAGCAAGTTATTCATGGTGACCACAACCACTGCCTCGGACCTGGCTTTGCTCCAGAAGAAAGGCTGGAAGGAACCAGGGGACCATACGTATGGCTGAGCGATACCTTAAGATGGTCCTTCTCTTGAGTCTTGTCATGATAAAGGCTGCACAGCAGAGTGGTGGAGGAAGAATTAGGGCCCACCATGAGCTTTGTGCAGCTTCCACTCAAGTCCCCTAATGAACTCTTGGGTTTCTAAGGAGTCAGATCAGTCTTTGCATATGAAGAAGCTCGTATTTATTTAAACTTTGAGGAGACATGTCTTGAGGTCTTCATCATCTATTGCTTTTGGCTTGATCTATTGATCACAGGAGCAGATGATGGTCAGAGGATAGTCTGCATTAGAGAACATTGCTGACATAAATGGAAGGGTTTAAAAAAGGGAGACCCTGTTCCTCAGGCCTGGAGCTCCTGAATTTCCAGCAGTCTTGTGCTTCTCAGACCTTACTCTCTTGCCTCCAAACAACATCTTGGTCTCTTCCAATCTGCAAATAAGTCTGTGTTTTTGAAGTCCAGAGACAACCACAACAGGGGCAGACTACACCTTGGAATAAAAAACTGATGACTCCCTAGTCCCTTTACAGTGATATATTGCTAATATTGCTAGAATATATGTATCTAGAAGGACCCTAGTGAAGAGAAGCAAGAGCTTCGTATGGAGCCAGAGTCAAAGGGGAGGATTAAGCAGAGTTTGGGAGTGTGGTGGGAGCTGGGAGTGCACACTGCAGCAGGCACCCATGCCAAGATACGGATTTTGCTCTTTCCCTGCTGTTCTCTGAGTACTACTGCATAATTTCATATGTTGTGCTAGAGAATAAAAAATAGAGGGAAGACATTGATAGATATTAAAGCCTTTCTCAGCAGACGATTCAGGAAGGATCTCATGTTCTATTTTAGAGTGAACAATAGAGTGTTACATGTCATTTATTATAATCAGCAGCTAATGGAAACCCTTCCAGGCGGGATTTTGGAGGTGAGCACAACTACAGCTGATGATCCAGGCTTGTGAATTTTGCATGAACTCCTCTGTGACAGTGAAATTTTTGAAAGGTGCAGTCAGGAAGCAATTCCTAGAGCTTAGTCAGAGCAAGAGAAGCTTCTGTTGCTGGCAAAGGGTCAGCTGTGTGCTTAAATAAAATAATAATAAGGAAATCCCCTGGTATTACAGGCAGAACGAACATCATCTTCAACCCTTGGTCTCAAAGGACTCCTAAGTTATTATCAATAGGGTGTTTGAAAAGCAGCCCCCAAGCATCACAGAGGGAAAAGCTAGTGTAAGTGAGCAGTGCCTAGACCAAAACGGATAGTCCCTGGTTCTAGTGCATTTTAAAAAGAAAAAAGGACCATGAAAAAACAGGAAAAAAAAGAAATTGCATCTTATACAGTAGAAGGTCTCTGTCAGCTGACAGAGGGATTGAAAACTCTGAAATTGTCACAGTGGTTGAATTTCATGTGTAGACATTTCACCAAGGAACTGAGATTCCTGAACAGATTTAGGTCTAGGGGCAGAGGCAAAGAGGGTGGCAGCAGGACGACGCGTATCCCTCTGAGAAACAGTATTTGCTGCTGCGTCCTGAGCTGGGTTTACATAAAGAAAAATATTGATCTCACGAGCAGCTCTGATAGAGGGTTGGACATGGGTGTTTCTTGCTGCTGAAAGACCATGATGCCCACCAGCAGGGCTGATGGAAATGTGGACCTGAGATCCCAGAAATACTCCTTGTGGGCTGGAGGGTGAAAGAGATAGAGCAACTGGGACCTCATCTGTGCACTGCGGAGCACAGATGAGGTCCCATCAGAATAAATAACACTGAAGGGGACCTGCTGGCCTGCACGATGACTGATGACTCCCATGGCCTGAGGGATTGGTTGGCTGGCCAGCAATGCTGAGGAGCTCCAAAAGGCTCATAAAACACCAGCAAAATATAGAGGAAGGTGGTGGGCAGTATCCTTTAGCCAACAAACTGTCACTATCAAAGATTCCCCACTGTGTTCAAACCTGCTGGAAAGGGACTACACGTGGTGTAGGCAGAACTGCTGCCTTTGGTGGTCGGCATGGCCTAGGGCAAGGTGGACACCTTACCCATGGGGAACCTAGGGCAGCTCTGGAGGGAGCAGGTCACCTTTGAAGCATAGCTGTCACATTAATAAGGTGTTTATGTCTGTTTTAAACCCTCTGATGGTGCCCCTCCCATGCTGGGTTGCCCTGGGAAGGTGTTGGATTGGCCTTGGGCAGTGGCTGTCACTTCAGACAAAGGCAATCGTGGAGCTTTTATGCACAAGCTGCTTCTGCCAACAGATCCTCCAGCTCCTCTCACTGTGCTAATTCCTCACTGCTTGCCTCCCGAATTACCTGCTGTGACACAGTGTGATTGGGAGCCAGGTCTTTACACGCTAACGATTGATGCTGAGCTCTGATAATGCGATAACATCACATCGAGCAAGATTTTCTGCCGCGTCCTGTTGAGGGGTTTGCGTTTGGCTCCTGCAGAGGTTGGTTTGCTTCTGTAATGGACCTCTGGGGAGTGGCTTTGGAAAATCGTGTTTATTTGTAGAAATGTAGAACCATGGTCTGCAGGAATATTAAAAAAAAAAAACAACAACAACAAAAAAACCCCCCAAAAACAACAAAACCACCCTTGCCTGTTGTGCCTATTGCTTTGGGGATTTCCTTTCCCAACTGATTGATTACTTCTTCTCTTCTCTTCAGAGCCCCAGCCCAGGCCAGTGTTTGGGTCTGCCGTCACAACAGGGTGATTAACTGGGGAGCTGCTTACTTCCAGCAGGAAAGCATTATTTTCCACTTCAGGGTTTGGATGAAGGCCTGTGCAAAAAGGAAGACCCCTCCATGGCCTCGTCCGGCTGCACAACAAGCCCTTTGCTCCCTGTCGGCTCCAAGGCTGCCCTGGGCACCTGCAGGGTTGGGCTCTACTCCAGCCCCACAATGGCCTGACCCCCTCAGCAGAGCATCTCGGGACTCTGCGGGTACCAGAGGATGATGAGGGTTATGCATTCTGAATGTGGCCAACCAGCTCATTACATTCAGACTCCAGCATTCACTCCAACCTCTCCTGTGTGGCTGGACCCACCGTGGACCCAAAGTGGCATCCAGCAGTGCTCGGGTGGCTTGTCTACAATCTTGAAGAGGTACCCAACCCCTCACTGCTCTACAAAGTGGTGGGACCTCACGGGGAGCCAACCCATGAGAATAGCCTGGCTTGGAGCCTACACATGATGGGTTGGTTGTGTTAGCTCTTACTCTTTTGCTGCAGGTTTTGTTCAGTAGACCCCTGGGCATCCCCCATGCCCCTGAACAGCTCAGAGTGGGTGTAGTTGGCGGGTACCTGGGCAGGCGAGCATGGATGCCATGGGTAACCCGACAGGGGGGGATGCAATGCATTGTGGACTATGCACCATGGGGCGCCCAGGAGAGATGAGTGTGTGGTGTGGGTACCATGGGTGGGGACCATGCGTTGCAGGTACCCAGGGAGGGCAGCATCCATGCCACCGACCCTGTGTGGTTCTGCTCCTCTGGGGATGGATCCTTTGGATCTTTCCCTACTAGGTGATGCACCAGGCCAGGCTGGTCAGAGCTGTGATGGGAACCAAAAGTCAGAGGCAGTTAGGGATGCGGTAGGGAGGATGCTCTGGCACTGGACCTGGCTGAAGGACCACTATCACAGCAGGCTGAGCTCCTAGTAGTGGGGCAGGATGTGGCAAAGCTGCCCCAGAGCTCTGTATTTGTTCCGTGTACCCATCACCCGTATCGTGGTTCTTCCGAGGACCGTGCTGGGTCTTGCTCATCGGTGACACCACTTTTGTCACCAGCAGCCTCTGAGCACGCCTGAATTAAATTTATCTCAAACTAGGAAATCCATCAGCAGCCATCAAAAGTATCTGAGCTGATGCGGTGTAGCTCAGGTCTATACATCTGTGTACACTGTAAAGGGCAAAATATGACTTGGCTTTTATTACTTTAATTAAAACATGAGTGAAGAGTATGAGATTCATATTAAATTGTGTTTTCCTGGCTGCGGTGTGAAGGAGCTAACTGATCTGATTACCATGAAGATTACAAACTATCAAAGTGAAAAAGAGCTTTTTGCAAGTATTTCATATTAAACCTTCAAACATAACACTTTAAGAATAATTATAGTTGTATTACTGGAAAATGATTCATGAATTCTGAATAAATATAAGACCCTTAAAGGGAAATGTTCCAAGACCACAGTTTTCGTTCCGATCTGATGAAATTTAGTATCATTTTGCAGCTGTAGAATAAAATTTAAAAAAATATGTACATAGACTGTATTGAGTATGTGTCAGACTAAACTAATGAGATTTTTTTCATCAACTCTAAGCACGCCAGCAGACAAATGGACCAGCCATTCTCATTTGCTGCAATAGAAAGCACCGAAAGGGAAGGCCGAGAGGATCTTACTGCTCACAAACAAGTCTTTATTCTACTCTTGATTGTTAAATAATGTATTTTAGAGTTCTCATATCTGGACTGCAGAATGTTTCAACTGACATTAAGGGGTACTGAAGAGAAAGGAGCAAGCTTCAAAAAAAAACAACAAAAAACCAAGTGAGGAAGGGCTAGGATTGGGAATTTTATTAGTATTCCCAGTGGGCTGTAATAAAGATACTTTTCACACAATACAGTGAATGTTTACAGCAGACAATTTAGTTTCCTTCCAACAATTATGAGAGAAATTGAATCTCAGGAAATGTTAGTTTTCTCTAAAATTAGACGTAACAATAAAGATACCCCTGAAAGTTTATTAAGGGCGGGGGGGGACGACACACGGGACTAGACCAACAACAACAAAAAAAAAAAGCCATCAGTCTCTGGAAGACAATTTAGCAAATTTATTTTAAGAATTCCAGATGACTTCTAAACAAAACCAGACACTTACATGGTGCTGAGGGCTCGTGGAGCCCATGCTGGGCTCAGAGCTGGAGGCTGCTTTTTCTCTTTTTTTTTTCTTTTTTAACTTCCCAGGCTCCAGCAATTCCGAGTGCATTTTGGTAGCAAATACCCCCCCCCAAAAAAAATATGTCTGTTTCCACCCTGGACCTGGCTGTAGGAGTGTGCCCGTCACTTCTGCAAGCAGATGGGGCACAAGTTGGTAGCAGGTCACGATCTTCTGAGATTGTAGGTCAGGATGCTCCAAGCTTGGGAACCCACGCTGGTATCAAAGGGAAGATGTTTGGTCCTCACCTGCCGACCCTTCATCCCAAGGCAGGTTTCCCTGCATGGACCAGGTGGAAGGGAAACATCCTCCTTTAAAATAAAAGCAGCAAAGCCGCAAGAGCCCCATTTCCACAATGTCAGCAGGATGTTGGCTCACCCGAGTGTTAGGCTGCTGAAAGCTGCGTGGGTTTTGCATGAATATTTGCACACCTTCTTGCAGGTGCTGTTAACCTTGGTGCTTGGGCAAATGCGATGTTTCCTCCGAGCCCCTTGTGAAAGAGCAGAGCCCTGCACGCAGTGATGTCGGGGTTTCCACGCGCGAAGGCCTCGTTACCCAAACACCATGAGCTCCGGCTTTAAGTTTTTTTCCCAAGGAAATTGGTCATGAAATGTCAAGGGAGGAGCTGCAGGGAAAGAGTGGAAATTATCAGGCCCTTGAACGTGACTTGGGGGAATGAATTTATCATGGTGGAACAGAGATGCCGGCGATCCAACAAGGGAAAGTCGCTCTGCGAAACGCAGGAAACTCTGAAGATCTTCCATCTTCCACGCAGCTCACATCATAGTGTTTCAATTTTGAAACGTTGCGATTTGAACACGCAGTGCAATCCCTCTGCCTGCCCTGCTTTCCTGATTTACGCATCGAGGATTGCTGCTACATCCGTGTTAGAGACACCAGCTCTCTTCTGCTTGGGTGGTTTGCCTTCTATCCAAGTGATCCTCGATTGCTGACTTCTGCCTTGCCCTGTTCGAGTCTGGAAAGAGATTCCAGTTCTTTGATATGAAGGTTAGGGATGGGACGAGAAATTGGGAAACCTGATGCAGCTTAGTTTGCAGCCAAGCTTCTCTAGTGATCTTCCTTCAAAGGATCTGTCTCATTTTGATCGTATTAGGGGTTAGGCTGGTTTGATGCTTTTTGGTAACACTGAGTAGGACTCTGAGGTGCCCAGTTTGGTACCAGTATTGTCAGAAGAAGCACTCGGCTCTGAGTTGTCACAGGTTCGTGAAAATATCTAGGCTTTGTATGGGCTTGGGTTTAAAAGATGGCAGCTGCAGCCCTGGAGTGCACTGGGCAAATGTGAATTTTTACCATGAGGTTGAGGTTTTGGCTTTGTTGCCTGAAGCCCTGTTGTGCTCAGAGCCTCCCACGCTGTCTCCTTTTGGCTTTCCCACCTCTGTCCTTTTCCCTTGGAATAATTCAGGTTCTACCAGGCATGTTGTGAACTAGTAAAAACAATAGGAAAAGCTCTCCGGCTGCTTAATGAATGAGGTGTTTCGGTTGTTTTGGCACCCTGATAGCTGGGGATGGTTTTCTCTGGGTGCAGCTGCTAATAACCCCATGCATTGCTATAGGCTTGGGGAGGTGTAGCTGGAGCTGCCTGGCAGAAAAAGACGTGGGGGTTCTAGGTGACAAGCCAGCAGTGTGCCCGGGTGCATCCTGGCTTGTATTAGACATAGTGTGACCAGCAGAAGTAGGGAGGTGATTGTCCCCTTGTGCTCAGCACTGGTGAGGCAACACCTTGAGTGTTGTGTCCAGTTCTGGGCACCTCAACACCAGAGAGATCTGGAGGGGCTGGAGCGAGTGGAGAGGAGGGCAATGGAGCTGGTGAGGGGCCTGGAGAATCAATCTCATGAAGAGCGATGGAAGGAGCTGGGACTGTTTAGTTGGAGGAAGAGGAGGCTGAGGGGAGACTTCATCACTCTCTACAACTCCTTGAAAGGACATTGTAGAGAGGTTGGTGCTGGTCTCTTCTCGCAGCGAATTAGCAATAGAACAGCTTCAAGCTGCACCAGGGTAGGTTTAGGCTGAACATTAGGAAAGAATTCTTCCCAGAAGGAGTGGTCAGGCCCTGGACTGGGCTGCCCAGGGAGGGGGTTGAGCCCCATCCCTGGATGCATTTCAGAGTGGTTGAAATGTGGTGTTTGGGGATCTGGTGTAGGGGAGGAATTTGTAGAGTGGGGTTGATGGTTGGACTCGATGGTCCCAAGGGTCTTTTCCAGCCTGAATGATTCTATGATGCTATGGAGTGCCTCCCACCTCATGCTGGTGTTGATGTGAGTTCTCTTGCACCTTCATCCCCACTGCAAAGCCCTTCCCTGTGTCAGCAAATGCTGTCCGTCGCCTCTAGACCTGCCAATGCCTGCAACAGTCCCGTGTCACCTCTAGCATTAAAGGTGATCACTGCTTCAGTGCTACAGGCTCCTGGCTGTGACCGGTGGTTTGGTGTCCCGGCTGTCCTTCGAGGTGGAGAGTTGTGATTTCTTTAAGGCAACATTGCTATTTTGCTCATTAATTTGATGCTTTTCCTTTTTGCCTTCCTCCTGAAAGGATGATACCTACTTGAGCTATTTCATTTTATCCGGGATGCTTAATGCTTTGGAAGGTATTTGACGAGTAGCTGTGATTTAGGACATAGATGAGCCCCCTCACAGCAATGTGTGTATTCCTGGCGTTTTCTTTAGATACCATAAATAAGCCTGTTTTTATTAAAGAAAAAAAAAATTGTTAAAATTGTTAAAGATAAAATCTGTTTGTTTCCCAAAATTCACATATTGGAGGCTTAAGGCTGAGATTTTCACACCTACATTGGGGATCTGGAGACTTGGCCATGCACCATGTTACAGTTCTCACAATTTTGTCATGAGTCTTTTGGTGCTTCATGCTTTCCCTAACAGCCCGGCACCTTTGTGCTCTTGTGACATGACAGCTTCTGCTTTGGGTAAGCGAGTAAATTAATAAAATCCTTGTGCTGGTGGTTGAGGATGGGAGGAAGGCTTGTAATCATAGTGTGCAGAAGCTCAGTAAATGCAAAGGAGGTGGAGAGAAATCCCAAGTGCTTATCTCGACATCTCGTGGACTGGCACAATGATGAATTTTTGCATACTTAGGCTCTGCAAGGAGTGAGGCATCTTGATCTCACAGTTAATCTTTAATACATCCTTTGACCAAGCAAAACCAGGTCATGCCCAGCTCCAGAGATGCTGCCTGGCCTGGCTTTGGAGGCAGCGCCCGCCCAAGCTCAGTCGCTGTGGTGGAGATGGGGTAGATGCTCGCACTGTCTCAGGGCTTACTTTGGCAGAGCTGACTTGGCCCTGTCTGGTTTTGGCACCTCTCCCCGTGCTGGGGCCCGGGTTCCGGGGCTGAGGGTCTTTGGGATAACGTGAGAGGCTGATTTCTTTTGCTGGTGATTCCAGTTAATTTCCTTTTCTCATTTTGGCAACTTCCTGGTAGTCTGAAATGCTTTGGAGGGGATGGGCAGGCAAAGGATTTCAAGCTCCTTTTCAGGGATAAAGTGGAGAGAGGGGAGGGAAGAAGGTGCTTTTACAAAGCATTGACATGCTCTTCTTTTCAATAAAATAAAACGAAAAAGGTAAGCAGCACCTTAGCTGCTAAGGCGACAGGCGCTTAAGAAGCACTGAATAAATACATAAAACATATTTGCTGAAGGCATTTGTCGTTGGAAGTTTAAACATTAAACACCCCTGCTTCGTCTGATACCGTAATAAAGCAGAGATGTTCAAAGAGCCATTAGTGGTGCTCTGAATACAGCTTTACATCTTCACTATATATGTACCAAGGAAGCTGCATTATATCAGCAACGCCTCAGTGAGTTTTGCCCCCAGAAGGGAAAGTGAGTGAATTCTGGGAGGGATTTCAACGTGTCTTGGACTTTTTTTGGTAGTGCATTTCCCCTTTTACATTGATCGATGTGGATGTTTTGGTATTGTTCACTTGTAAAGTGGTGGGGCAGGTCCATGGGAGAGAGCAGCTCTGCCATTGTCCCCTTATCCCTTAATAAAAGCTGGCTCGAGGCCTGATGAGACAAGTAAACAGGTTTGTGTGTTTAGTTTTTTTAAATTACAGGATAAGGAGGAACACAGATACTCAATCCATTAAGAAATAACTAGGTGGGTGATTCACTACCATTTGTGTAAATGGCACTAACTCTGGTCTGCCTGCACAATTTATTAATACTTCACGGGAGGGGAAAAAAAAAAAAGAATTATTTTAATCTCATAATGGATGATGAGCTGTGAAATTGCTTCTGCAGCAGCTGGGCACCCTGGGGGAGGTGCTAGATTGCACCACATTATGCAAGCTCTCCCCACATCTCTGCCTTCCTCGTGCTAATCAGACACGTCAAATCTGGGCGATGGGGAGGGGGGATGCCACTGCTTCTGTTGGATTTTATTGCATTTTTCTTCTTTTTTTCTTTTTTTTTTTTTTTGTAATCTATGTAGTCGTCTTGTCAATTTGCTTTGGGGTCCCAAGGCTGACTTTGGAAGCACCGTGGATTCAAATATGAGCGTGTTGGTGGGGAGTGATGCTTAGGGCTGATCATTTCCTCCGCCTGCGACTCTGGCCGGGCTCGCAATGTTAAATAACTGGGAATTTAGCAACTGTACTGGGACTGGCCCAGCCTGTGATTTCATCTGGCTTTGTAGGCAAGAGTACCGGGGCGCATCCAGGTTGTGCTGGCCTATAATGGTTTTGCTGGAGGATCTTGGTGCAGACCTCTAGCTAACGTGGTGTTCGCCCCGATACCCATGGCACAGAGCGTGGCTTCGCTGGCCAAGAGCGTTGGGCAAGGACGTATCCTTGGAGGTAAAACTCGGAAAAAACTTGCTACAAAGCACCCGTGCAAAATGAGGCACAAAGGCTTGCTTTAATCCCTTAACCCCACACCTTCAGTTTGGAGTGCAGGGGAGATTGTCTCTAAGGTGAGAACCGAAAGGGGACAAGTGTGATACAGAACATCGTTTCCTTCCTGCTCCAGGTCCTTCTTGCTTGGCTGAAGCCAGGTTGAATTAATTTCTTAGAGTGCTTTTAGTAACTTTTCCTTGCGTGAGCTCCATTGGTTTTTTTAGGCCACCTTATCTCCTGACCTGCTTACGGTGCGTTATACGTCATTATGCAACGTACCCTTGGCTCCACGCAAAAGACCAAGCCCTCACCATCCACCAGTGAATTCTTCTGAAGCCCGCTGATCTTATTATGCAAGTTCAGGATGCCATGAGACAAAGAAGCAATGATGTAAAATCTACACTCCTCGAATAATTCCCGGAAATGCATGATATTCTTGAGTAGAATATTATCATATTTCTGGTACCCGCTTCTAGGCGAGATACTAGGAAAAGAAAAGGGGTTATATTAGTCTAGCCCAGTCAGGCTAATTTTAGATCCCCATTGGCTCCTCTCGTGCTGGATGTACAGTCCCTTCCATATATATTTAAAAAAAAAAAAAGGGGGGGGNAAAAAAAAAGGGGGGGGGGAGGGCAAAATTAATTTTAAACAATTTGAAGGAGGCTGATCATCAGAGTTAGGTTGATGGTTGGACTAGATGATCGTAAAGGTCCCTTCCAACCTGGGAAATTCAATGATTCTATGACTCTACGATTGTGAGACAGATGACAGAGGGTACGCTTTGCCGACACGGAGGGGAGCGTGTATATCTCCTGGCTCTCCCTGGACCATGGCCACATTTGCTTTGGGAAAAAATAGGGAAGAATAGCCACAAAAACCATGTAGTGAAATGAAACAGTCCTCCCGCCAGTATGGGTAGGTAAACTCAAAACATAGGTGAAGCTAGACATTATTATGGGTGATCCAGGAGCAACTGCACATCAAACACCCCTTACACTTCAGGCCCTGCTTATGAAGGTAGAACAAAGAGTTTTCAGGAGCTCTGGTCATTGCTGACATTTGCCTAAGCCAATATTGAATGCTTCTGAAAGCGCTGTCAGCAGAATTGGCGCCTTAATATCCCATCTGCTTTAATTTGGATGTTGAAGGTCTTTGTTACGGAGATGTGGGGATGCTGCACCAAGCTGGAGGTGGGGTGGGGGTGGGTGTCCAGATGTAGCACCTCCCTGTGTGCCCTGATGTGAATACCCCGGCATGGGGCAGGGGAAGGTGATGCCTGGATGTGCTCTGCCTTGCGAGAACAGCCACAGCTAATCTGCACAGTGGCAGTTTGGGGCACATTTTGTGAGGAGCCTGGGGAGCTCCCTGCCACAAGGTGTTGGTGTCAAGAACATCCCAGAGATGCTCTAGGAGGTAGAAAGGGAGATCATCAGAAGCAGGGAGGTGATTGTCCTCCTGTGCTCAGCACTGGGGAGGCCACCCCTTGAGGATTGTGTCCAGTTCTGGGCACCTCAACACCAGAGAGATCTGGAGGGGCTGGAGCGAGTGCAGAGCAGGCAACGGAGCTGGTGAGGGGCCTGGAGAATAAATCTCATGGAGAGTGATGGAAGGAGCTGGGACTGTTTAGTTGGAAGAAGAGGAGGCTGAGGGGAGACCTCATCACTCTCTACAACTACGTGAAAGGACACTGTAGAGAGGTTGGTGCTGGTCTCTTCTCACAGCGAATTAGCAGTAGAACAAGAGGGAATGGCTTCAAGCTGCACCAGGGTAGGTTTAGGCTGAACATTAGGAAAGACTTTTTCCCAGAAGGAGTGGTCAGACCCTGGAATGGGCTGCGCAGGGAGGGGGTTGGGTCCCCATCCCTGGATGTGTTTCCGAGTGGTTGAGATGTGGTGTTGGGGGATCTGGTGTAGGGGAGGAATTTGTAGAGTAGGACTGATGGTTGGAGTCGATGATCCCAAGGGTCTCTTCCAACCTGAATGATTCTATGATAGGGCAGTACGAGCAGATGAGGTGGGTGAAAGGGTGAGGCGGGTCGCTCTGTTCTCTGGGAAGCATCCATAACTGGGAAGGGTTCCACAGGGGCTTTTATCCCTCCCCTACCCTGGGATGGAGCAGCCAACTCTGGGCTCAGTTCAGGATGCTCTTGCTTACACTCGTTGCCATGGCAACCAAGGTCAGCTGACCCAGTTGTTTACCCCATGGAGCCCTCACACCTATGGGAAGGAGCAGACAGGTTAGGTGACCCAAACTGACCAATGAGATGTTCCCTCCCATCTGCCCCACTCAGGATAAAAGCTGTGGGACAGGAGGGATTGGGTTGGCTCCTCTTCAATGACTGAGGAGGACCCTGTCATTTACCTTTGATCCTGATCTGCATCTTCTTGAAGGTAAATCTGGAATTCAGTTCCCATCCATCACCAAGTCCCATCTGGGACTTCCCCAGTGCCTGCTGGGAGCTTGATACAGTTTTGTATATATTTATGTATATGTCATCTATTTCATTATTTTCTTTTTTATTATTAATATTTCATTAAAGTAGTTCAGCTTTTTCTAAACTCATAGCTCCCTTTGTCTCTCTTCTTCTCCTTGGAGTGAGAGGTGGGAAGAGCATCGTGTCATCTCATTATTGGCCAACATGGCCCAAACAGCGGCATCCCCCAAAATGCTGACTCATATTGGCTTTTTTCTTGAATTTTCGGGTCAACATGTTTGACCAGACGAGCTGCTGGTCTGATTGCTTACGTTGGTTGTGAGTTCTTGGGAGGACATGAGTGGTCGTGAGTTTCTGTTCCTCCCCTACAAGTGGTTTTGAGAGCTTTCCGCCTCAGGACGTTAATTGGTGGCACTGAGAATGTGGGTCTGGAAGAACAGTTGTCCCCGTAGGTGTGAGTGGAGCTCTCTGTTGGGGTGTACTGAAGCTCGGACAGTCCTTCCCTGTGCTCTCTTACAAGGCAGTTGCTGCCTTGCCGTGGAAAGGGGAAAGGCTGAGATACCAGGGGTGGATTTTTTCTTTCTCTTGATTCCTTGGGGTAACTATTTCCAAAACTCATTTTCATCTGCGTCCCTGGGGAATTAGAGGTCTGTGTGTCTCTCTTCCCTCAGAGGGATAAACACAGCATTACTAATCCCTTATATACCAGTGCATGCTGCGCCGCTGCTTCCATGCATGTCTATCTGCCTTTATGGTAACTGTAACCTTTCCTTGAACCAGAGATTTTTCCTGAGCAAGAGCCCTTTGGGATCTGCGTGGGCTTTCCTGGATACATTTTTAATAAACACAATAATTTGACTGCAAGCCCATTACCTATCCCCTGTTTGTGCTATGGGATAGTCATTTCCACGCCTGCGAAACCCACTCCCTCACAGGGCAATCAAAGGAAGGATGACAACCAGCACAAAATTGGTATGTGTTGTGATAAACCAGTCCATCTTCAGCATCATGCACCGTAACTTTTTATATTGCCTGTAAATAATGGCCTCAAAAAGATATTAAATCTTTAGGAAAAAAATCAAGCCTAATTGTAACTATATTTTTGTTTTCCATTTTGGTTTATGTACAGTATATGACTTTTGCAGAGACATTTTTATTCCAGGAAAATGACAGGCCAACAAGAAGCCATAATTGCACTGATTTTTAGAAGTGCCTGCATTACTACAGATCTGATGTACTGCAAGACATGAATCAGAAAAATTCTATTAAAAAATCTCTTGAATGGCTGACACAGGAGTATTATCCACGATGATTAATTTGACTTGGTCATTATGAACACAGACAAGTCTGACAAAATTGCATTTCATTCCCCACTGAATTCATAAAATCACTATACACATAATAAGAAGTTATAGTTCTCTGCTATCCACTATTCTTGACAGGATTCCAGTTCTGGATAAGATACTGATTAAAAAGTAAAAAAAAAAGTGGAGGGAGAGAGGGAGTTGAGAGCCTTTTAAAAGCCTACAATAGGGCTGATTTCTTTTGCTTTAAATTGTTGATAGAACTCCATTATTTGTAGGGTTTTGGTTTGGGTTTTTTTGTAGTCATGTAGGTCACGTGCAGCTCGGACAATATGAAAACTGTCTGTAAGCTCTTATTTAGGTGGAAGGGATGCAGCAGAAACACACACATGTGCTTCACATGGTGAATCCCCAGAAGGTACAGCCTGTACCTAAGGGCACAGGGCAGGGACCATCACCGCTGCTGCCTCTGTCCAGCTGGACCCCCAAGGAACTCCTTCTCCAGACTGAATCTGGAGGATTGTCCACTGTACAGATGATTATTAATAACTGGTAGCTTGTTTTTCATTTACAAATGAGGTACCGACAGAGCCCAGAGAAGCTGTGGCTGCCCCATCCCTGGAGGGGTTCAAGGCCAGGTTGGAGGGGGCTTGGAGCAACCTGGTGTGGTGGGAGGTGTCCCTGCCCAGGGCAGGGGGGTTGGAACTGGATGATTTTAAGGTGCCTTCCAACACAAACCATTCTATGGTTCTGTGTTTATGGCTTTGGTGATGTGTGGGGAAAAAAAACCGAACACCTTAAACCAAAACTTCTCCAATGAGCAGCAGAATTGGGTGCCTGCCTCCCCAAACTGGGATTTTCTGTTCCCTCTGAATATTCCTGGCTGGTTCCCTTTACAGTCCTCATCCTACTGAGCATCGTGCTACCACATCACGGTCATTCCTTCACTACCATAGCAAATGGCCAAGGAGATCAAACGTTATTATGGTAAGCATGTATTTTTAGGATCCTGGTATCTCTCTTTCCTGTGGTTTTATGGAACTTGTAGAAAAGAGAATGGTTTTTTGCGCTGTCAAATCTGGTTGAAATTATCTGGTGAGCCCAGCTTTTGGAAGACTCATGGCTGCGTTATTGCATGGGATTTGTGTCTATAGGAGACAGAACAAGATCAACTGGTCTTCTCCTGCAGGTGGTCACGGCACATAGAGCCTGCACGACAGGAGGAAATAGTGAGAAATAGGGAATGATGAGGTGGGTGCATGCTCTTTGGGTGAACCAGCAGTTGTTTGGGATTTAGAAACCCACTACAGATGCCCAGGAGGCCAAGAAGGCCAGCAGCATCCTAGATGGTATCAGGAACAGTGTGGCCAGCAGGACTGGGGCAGTGACCATCCCCCTGTACTGGGAACTGGTGAGGTCCCACCTCAAGTGCTGTGTCCAGTTTTGGGTCCCTCAAAACAAAAAAGACATTGGGGTGCATGTCCAGAGAAGGGCAATAGAGCTGGTGAGGGGCCTGGAGCACAAGTCTTGTGAGGAGCAGCTGAGGGAGCTGGGGGTGTTCAGCCTGGAGAAAAGGAGGCTGAGGGGAGACCTTCTCACTCTCTCCAACTCCCTGAAAGGAGGGGGTAGCCGGGGGGGTCGGTCTCTTCTCCCAAGGAACAGGCGATGGGACAGGAGGAAATGGCCTCAGCTTGCACCAGGGGAGGTTTAGATTGGATATTGTGAAAAATTTCTTCACTGCAAGGGTTGTCAGGCGTTGTTACTGGCTGCCCAGGGCAGTGGTAGAGTCACCATCCCTGGAGGTATTTAAAAGCCAGGCAGATGTGGTGCTGAGGGACATGGGATAGTGGTGGTTTTGTCAGAGTTAGGTTGGTGGTTGAACTCAATGATCTTAAAGGGCCTTTCTAATCCAGGCAATTCAGTGATTCTGCTCTAGGTACAGTGGAGGAGCGCAGAGGCAGGCAGAGCCCAGGTTGCCCGCTGTTCTGTGGTGCTCCCAACGTCCCCGCTGTTCCTGCCTGTTACTGAACATTGTGCAGATGCTTCCAATGCACATTTATGTTCATGCAAGAACTCATTTTTCCCTTTTCAACCTCATTCCTGTAGTCAAAAACCTGAGCATGTGAAAATTAATGTAAAAGGAGCCGGGAACACTTCAAAGACAATTTGTAGATTGTATGTGACTGTTAATAAATACTTCTTTACAGTATTTATCCAACTCTACCCAAGTAATTCATTGGCCCTGCTATTCACACGCTGGATCTCTGCGAGCGAAGATGAGGCAAATCAATTTCCATTCCTAAGACCCAGAGCTGCTGACGCAGAAAATCAGCGCTACTTCACTTCTTGTCACGGGGCTTTGGGAATCCCAGGTGCGAGCGCAGCCCTCCAGCAACCCCACCTGGAGCCGTGGTGCCAAAGGGCTCCCTGTCCCCACAGCGAGCATCGGGACATCTTCCTTGCTGGCTCCACAGCATTTCTCTGGAGTTTGCAACGTCCAAGTGACTTCTCCTCCCACCTGAACTAAGGTTTCTGTCCCTGTGGAGTCCGTGCATTGCACCAAGCAGAAAACCTCTGTGGTTCACTTGCCGGAGAAACGTATCAAAATCCTCTCCTTGCAAATGTGATCGTGCCTGTGCTGAGTGATGTGTATGGTGAGAGAGCAGTTTGGAGGCCTTTAAGGAAATACGGGATAGCTTGCCTTCATTAAGCTTTGGTTTTCACTTACTCATAGTGTTTGGACTCTTTTCATATGGCCCAAGTTCTTCTTTCAACCTGCCAGGCCCTGCAGCTGGGACATGGTGAATCCTTTTATGTGGGTGTAAGAGAAATAGGGAAAGTTTCTGTATGAAAAAGCAACATGGCTTCTTACCTGATCATCTAGTTTTGGTGCAGTTGGGATACCCTGGTTCTTTTTCTGGTAGAGCTCATGGCGCTGGTAGGTGAGGATCGCACTCCCTGGGTGGACAGCCCTCAGACCCTGAGTCCTGCTGCCATCCCCGCATCCAGCTGGGCTCAGGTAGGAGGGTGGCACTTGCCATTGCTGCTGGTGGGATGGTGTGGGTAGCCTGTAACCTTCCTGTCCTCCCTCTTCTTCATTCTCACCAGGAGGTCAAGGTGTAGCCGTGGTCATGCCTTGCAAATAGCAGTGTTTTCCTCTTTTTGTGGACTTGCCAGACTGGTTTGGGTCTATTTAGACCCATCTAATCTCTGAAGTGCCCAGAGGGTCACATTCCTACAGCAGTAAACTCTTGTGTTAGCTGGAGGAGAAACCTGGTTAGTAGATGAGCAATGGTACAGAGTCCATGGTGTTTCATGTCATCTGGATGATTAGGGTGGGATGGATCACACCAGCCTACGTATTTCCCTGTGCCCTACCGACAATAAATGTTCTTTCTTAGGCTCATATTTACTGTTGAATGTTATTTGACAGAGCAAATATTTACCTGCAATAATACTGCAAATCTCTATCCTTCTCACGGTGAGTAATGTGCCTCTGAATCGATGCTCGGCTGCAACTCCTGGATCCTCGCGGGTAATCGCACAGAGCATGTCTCACTGGAGAATTGGGGTCGCTGGACATTTGCCCTGCTGCTGAGGAGAACAATCCCCCAGGTCCTTGGTCAAGTCATGTCCTCTCTGATTAATACCAACACATGGTGAAGAGATGATGCTGCCTGGCTGTAGAGTGTTTGGTAAAGAAGGACGGCACTTTCTTCCCCTCCCAAGAGGGGAAAGGCAGGAAAAAGCTAACAGCTTAATTTGTAGATGTGCTCAACGCTTGTAACTCCCTCCCAAGTCACCTGCACGATGAATTCTTAGTGTCCTTTAAAACATGGCTGTGGTTGTGGCTTTGGTGGAGTCCCAGCTGGTGCCTCACGAGCTGCGCTGCGTTAAGGCAAGGACATCCCTTAGTCTCAGCTCAGCTGGATGTGCGGAGCTGCCTTTCCACCCATGCAGGGGTGGGTGGAGGGACTCAAACCAGCCCCCCTTCGCTGTCCTTGCTGGGAATGCTTCCCCGGGCTCTGGTCCTCGGTTAGGTAGGAAAATTTGCTTTTAGATATGATTTTGCTGCTGTTGGAGGTTGGTTGTACCTTCAGCGATGCCATCCTGCAGCATCGCCGTACAAGCGTAGGGCACAACCCCGGTGCTGTGCTCAGGGCAGGTCAGTCCTTGGGGGTGTGAGGGCAAGGGGGGAGTCAGAGAAGGGGCACTGTCACCTCTCTGCGTGTGCCTGGCTTGGTCCTGTTGCTCCCTCCCGCTGCAGATGGTGGGTTTGCCTCTCCAAGCATCACCCATCTATTCTGCAGTGCAGGCCAGGAGAGGGTTCGCAAGAAGAGGCTTGTTGTTTCAGCTGATTTCAGGGTTTTAATTTGAAGAGGAGTAATGTGTAATCACAGCAACTGTCATCTGTTTGACAGTGGAAGATCCTAGATCTTCCACGTTTTTTGTGTGTACCATCATGGGCAGCCTTTTGGGCAAGCTTCTCTGCGCTTGTGTTTGGAGTCCTGGTGGGATGAATGGGTTCAGACCAGCTCACTAATCTCATTTGTAATGTATCCTTATAATGCATAATTGGCTGTTTAATTTAATTCAAATTACCATAAGAATAGAAAACATAATCTGCAGGGCCAGCCCACATGGTGGTAGACAGGGGTGTTGGGTGTTCCTGGTTTGAGAGGGCAGCGTGAGCCCACCCTTCGTGGGGACGGAGATGACACCCTGTCGATAGGCACTGCATGTGACAATAAGTCCTCCCCCCTTTGCCACCCCGGTGAGTATCTGTCTGTCTCAACTCCCTTCCATATCTTCCAGGCGATCTATTTCAAACGTATCTAGAATAAAGGCAGCTTGCTTTGGAAAATTGTTCGTAGCGGTTGGGGTGTGCGAAGCTGGCAGGCGCCGGGGTCTGATGATGTTGATTGGATATTGTCTAATCTGATTTTGATTGTGTACAGCTTTGATTGTGATTTGATATGTCTGCACAATACTGGAGCTGGCCGGAAAGCTTTGTGATTTAAACAGGTTGGGTTTTGGGGTTTTTTTTACCCCACCCCCCTTTCCCCAGCTGAATGGAGCAGAGGCAGAAACATGCAGGGGAGAAGGGGGGGGGACAAAACCGCCTCAAAGCCCTCGGGTGAGCTGCTCTGCAGCAACACAAGGAACTTGTCGTTTTGAAGAGAGCTTTAGGAAACTTTGAGTGGGTTTTACATAATTTAGTTAAGTACGGCAAAGCCACTTGCTTATGTACCTGATACCAAAATCAACCAGTTGGAGGAACAAGTTTGCTGCACGGTGATTTATTTAAATCCCTTTCCGTAAAGCATTGAGTGAAATCCTCTTAAACAACTACGAAAGAATCGCTGTACCTCGAAAGGCGTAGCCCAAGCGGCGACCCAACTACTTAGACATATTAAATGGGATATCTCTGCCTGCTGCTGTGTGCGTCCCCTCAGCCCCCTGCCTCTCCCACAGAATGCCGCTGCTGCCAGACAGAACCTGGCTGGAAAAAGAGCTGGGCTTGAATTTCCCCCAAACAATAACTTGGTATGGAGCTACCTCAGCCCAGGCTCCGTCTTGGATTTCATGTGTAGTCCCCTTTCCCCACGGTGAAAATTCCCAGTAGGGAATTTCACGGGATGGTGAAGGGTCAGGCGCGATGTGGGGTACCCGCTCTGTTCTCCCTCTCCTTTTGGGAGGGGAGGGGAGAGGTGGGGGCTGAGCAGAGGGGGACCTGCTCCTCGAAGGGACACCCCCCTGGCTCTGACACCCTTGGGAGGTGTCTCTCCCAAGGCAGCCCTGGAGCGATCCCGCTGGGAGCCCTCCCACCCATCCTCACGCCCCCACTCCTGCTCCCCGCTGCCTCTCCTGCTGAATTCTGTATTCCAGTTAAACATGGGGCTTATTTTATTTTATTTTATTTTATTTTATTTTATTTTATTAAGGGTTTTCTCCCCGCAGTCTGAGGTGATGAAGAGCGTGGATCCGAGTGTGAGCTCTGGGGCAATGGATTAATAAAGCCGACAGTGCTTAACTGGGTTTGCACACATCTGGGGGTTTGCTCTTAAATCAAGTATTAAGTCAAAATCCAACCGTGAAACTAGGTGATCTGAGAAATTTAGCTTAAAATCCATGTGTATAATACTATGGCTAATCAGAATTTCATATGCTATAATAATATGTGAAACAGTAGATGTTTAGAATAAACCTCCTCTGCCAGAGACTCATTGTATTCTGTCCTGATAATTAATAATTTTGGATAGATTCACACTGACATTATAAAGCAAATATGTTTTTGTCTGGAGTGAATATGAAGGCACAGGTGCAATAACATATCCTTTCTCCATATAAATTGGAGCCCTTGGAAGTAAACAGGCGGCCAGAAAACACGGGCAGCACAAGGAGCACCAACGTCTCTGCGTGCCCAGGGTCACCTCGAGGGAGCACTCAGGGGAGGTGGGGGAACGCTTGTCCAAATAGCATTTGGGGGAGGCTATAAGGAAGGACAAATCTCCATGTGTGTTGGAGTCACACCAGCTTTCTTTAAAGGGTTTAAAAACCACACCATGGCTGTGTTTCCCCATGTCTCCCTGGCTGCAGCTTATGCGCTGGAGTTTGTGAGGAATCGGTGGGAATTTGATAGGATGAGCGGGAATAGTTTGAAATTGAAAGAGGAGAGATTGAGATGAGATGTGGGGAAGAACTTCTTTGGTGTGAGGGTGGTGAGAGCCTGGCCCAGGTTGCCCAGAGAAGCTGTGGCTGCCCCATCCCTGGAGGGGTTCAAGGCCAGGTTGGAGGGGGCTTGGAGCAACCTGGTCTGGTGGGAGGTGTCCCTGCCCAGGGCAGGTGTTGGAACTGGATGATTTTAAGGTCCCTTCCACCCCAAACCATTCTATGGTTCTATGCTTCTAATTCTGTTCTCACCTCCCAGTTAATTCTACGGAGCTAATTCCCATAAAAACTCTTGAGAATGCAAACTTCAGATACTGTATGAGCTGCGCGGGGTGTCTGGAGAGAGGCTTTGCCTTAAAAATGGCACAGCTGGTTGGGAATCAGCTGTGCCCTTTAGTGGCCGTGGGCTTTGTGAGCATCACTTGGACTGGCTCCCATTGGGGTGGGGAGGGCTCTGCTGAGGTTTTGGGGAGCTAAGGATGAGCTAGAAGGATGCAGCACGGGAGAGGGGAGCAGCACGGATGCCCCAGGCTGATCTGAGGTGTGTGAGGACCCGGGGTATTCCTGATGGAGAGTGCAGCCCTCCCACACTCACTGCCTGGCTCCTGTGTAGTTAGGACTTGCTGGTATCTGGGTCTGGAGACGGTTTTTTCATTAAACCAAAACCATTTTCACTGGAATATGCTTTTCTGTTTCTTACACAATCCCTTTTCTTTGCCAAAGCAGCAAGGCAGTGACACATTGCAAAATGTCTTTTTTATGTTTTAGACATATAACAGTCAGAATGAGAATAACGAAGACTATGAGATCCCTCCCATAACGCCTCCTAATCTCCCAGACCCTTCTCTCCTGCACTTGGTGGACCATGAAACTGGATATCACTCCCTGTGCCACAGCCTCCCTCCAAACAGCCTGATACCAGCGTACCCCTACCAGAACATGGACCTGCCAGCCATCATGGTCTCCAACATGTTGAGTCAGGATGGGCATCTTCTCTCCAGCCAGCTACCTACGGTCAGTGACTTTTCCCTCTTAGTATCTTCCAGTAAACCACTCCATATGTCATGTTATGAGCTCAGTTGAACATAGAAGGATGTTAATGATGACAGGTTTGCACTGGGGGTTGGGAAGAGCTGGTGACACAGCCTTGATGTACCCACCAAGGTTGAGGTGCGGTGGCAGAGGCTGCAATCACCTGCATGGCCATCTTCATGGTGGGAATTTTGTGTTTCCAGTTTGGGGTCTTCCTGAGTCTTATTAACCACTCGAGAGCAGGGGGGAGGTTGTTTTTAATATCCTCGTTGAACCAAGCAAAGTGCATGTGCTCCAGCCCTGTGTGAAGGTGACCAGCTAAAGCCCCAAGTTCATAGCCCCAATGCCCCGTGTCCTCTGCCCTGCTGGGAAAGCCACCAGCCCATCACCCCACATCCTGCTGCCAGGGTGGCCCCAGTGGCATCGGGAGAAGCAGGGGTGCTCCATGACGGGAAAGCTGTCCTATTGATTTTGAGGGGAAAAAGATCCCTCTGGCACTTGCAAACTCAAATTGCCTCTTGGCTCACGCTGTGGCAAGGGGATACCTCGCTAAGTTTCAAATGTCCCTTCGGTAGGAATAAATAAGGCAGGAATAATGAGGTAAAGTGCAGCTCTGGGAAGAAACTTCAGGACTAATTAGACCTTAGGACGGTTCTGTATCAGCAGCACCGAGAAAAGGTTGTGACTTGATTTTGACAGTTGCATTGAATTAATACGGTTGCTGTTTAATAATATTTCCCTCTTTAGCGGATTTAGCCCTATGGTTAGTTTTCGACATTGTTTCTCTCCAAGATCATTGATTTCTCTGGGTGCGGTTGGAAGGCATCGATATCAGACAGAGTTAATTTTGCTTAAATAGCATGCCTGCGAGCCTGCCACTGCGCGAGCTGGAGAACATTTGGTGTTGATTGCTTGAATAGATAACGGTGTGGAAGGGAGCGATATTTAAATATTTAAATGGAATATTATCCCTCAGTCTAGGAAAATCCAAGGCTTTCTGAAGTCTCGATGCGTCTCAAAGTTTCATTGTTAGTGTGGTTAAGAAAAATATCATGTTCTGCCCATCAATATTGAACACAGGCTTATTTCTATGGAATTAAATATTACTTAGTCCTCTTTTAGGTTCTTAGGTGATTAAAACATTCATTTCTGAGACAAAAAGAGTCAATTTCAGATGAAATATTTTTCCCTGGTTTAATTTAAAGCACAGCCCCTTTGCCTGACCCCTATTTTCATAACACGATAATTTTATCTTGTGTTGATTGTCTCATTTTTGAGAGGTGATATTGCACTTATAAATCACTTTCTAAAATACCTAAAGAAACAGGAATAGTGGGATTTATTAAGCAGCTTCTGTACATCAGAAATAATTTATTTTGGAGTAGTCCTTGGGAAATGTTCTCTTTCTTACTTTATGGTACTGTTTTACAAATGCAGCGTCGTGACAATAAATCAGGACTGAGCCAGAGGAGATAAGAAGGGGGCTTAGTGGGCTGTAAACGTAGAATAGAGAGATTAAGATTTGTTTGCCCCTTACCACGAAAAAATACAAAATCCAGTGAACCCTGAATTTTCTAGCTGATAGCGAACTGAAACTGTTTAGTTTTGAGTGGAAAACCTGGGAGCTGTAATACATCTTCAGAAGTCCCGGCAGCAAAGGGAGTAGATCAGGGAGTGAACTGTGCTGCGGTTTTAGGTCAGAATTAAATCTGGCTGTACCCTCTTGTCAAAGACCTTTTTTCCATGCCGCCAGATATTCCTGCTGAAAAGTAGCACATTCTAGTCCCTTGTAGTTGGGTGCCTGAATTGAGTTCTCCCTTACTCCAGCACCAGCCCGTGGTGGCTGCATTCATCCCGTAGCACACGTACGACTCCCGTTAGCAGTCACAGCAGCATGTGAGGGAACAATAAAATCCCAGAGGCAGAGCAGATTTTTAACCTCATCCAGTTCATCCCTCCTGCCCCCGTGCCCGTTGAGCCATAGCCCTCTCGGTGCTGGCCCCAAGAAGCCAGCCATGCTTCAGGCATCACTGCAGGTGACCTTGCGACATGCTGCCACCCTGCCCGGAAAGTCAGCCCCTTGGGGTGAGTGTTTGCAGGAAAGGAAGGGGCCTGTTTGCTGACACTTCCCAAAAAGAGAGGCTTCATTGCCCCACGGGTGGCAGGGAGAAGCCAGCCTGGGAGCAAGCCTGAGTGCTGCAGATGGTTCCAGGATGGACGTTGCTCATGCAAATGCTGGAGCCAGGAGCTTCTCTCCTTGCTGCCACTCTTTGCTGTAGTTCCTACCTGGTCTTTTGCTTTTTTTTATTTTTTTTCATATGCAGCTATTCCCTGCCTTGGCTGCCATGTCTTTTGGTTTTATACAGTGATAAATGACATGCAATTCAAGGTAAAATGTTTAGATGTTGGTTAGACTTTCTCTCAAAAAACGTAGCTTGAGCCTTGGGGTTTTTTTAAGGCATCCTCATGAAAAGAGCCTTTCCAGCTGCTGAAGAGACATGAGCTAGGGCTCACGGAGAGCTGTGGGAGTGGTGTTTCCCTCTACAGCTCAGCAGTGAATAAGGAAAATACAGGTGCAGGCTGCTGTCCCCTTTGGTGGGTTCCCTTGTCCTGGGATGTCCCAACGTTATGCCTAGATTGAATTAAGACTCCCAGTGCCTCTGCGAGGGAGGAGGCTGCTGCTCCCATTATGCAGATGAATGCCAAGTGAGCGGGTTTACCTCAGGGCAGAAATTCCCATGGCGGGGTGAGAGCTGGGGAGGGAAGGTGGGTAGCAAACGCATGCCAGATAGTTCCTGGCTCCTCATGCCTCCAGCCCATCCACAGGGTGTCAGGAGCTGGAGCCCCTCATTTAAGCAAAGGAGCTATACCCTGATGGGGAAAGACCAAAGCCACTGTCACCTCTACATTGCCTTATCCCTTCATCATCATCACCCAGAGCACCCTCCACACCAATGGCTTCTGCTAAGCCAGGACTCGCTTTGCTCTGACCCATAGACCAGCTCTACAGTTCCATCTCATGGGTCTTCACCACTGTTTCTGTCACTTTCTTTCCTTCTCCTCCTTATTATTTAGTTATTTCTACCAGTTTTCAGAAGCCAATGGAGTTTTCAAGTGGAGAAGGTGTGGTGCAGGGACCTGGAGAGGAGAGAAGCAGGGACAGGTGGAGAAGAGAATGCAGAGATGTGGCAGAAGATGTGACAGTAGGAAAACTGGTGGAGCTGGGTGCAAGGAGGCTGAGGAGGAGGCAGGGCTGGCTTATTTGGGGGAGACATTACTTTTTCTGTTGGTGACAAGAAACAAACAGAAAATTGTTAATAGAGTGGATTATTTTTTACTATTGTCCCCTCCTTTGCTAAGGGAAAGGAGGAGGAAAAGAGCAGTGTCATGGTAGAAATGACAGACAAGAGGAGAGCTGTGATTTTTTTATTAAGAAGTGGGACTACAAAGGGAAAAATAATCAGAGGAAAAAAGGTGTTTTCCTTGGAAAGAGAATGACTTTGCCAACTGTGAACATCACAGCAGTGTCACGGTGTGGACAAATGCCTGCTGAGCCCTCCCGGGGGTCTGCAGGGAGAGGTGCTGGGCCAGGGGCCAGGGGAGGGCTGGGACCTGGGGGGCCTTGGAGACCTGGGGAAAACAGGGAAGGGGACAGAGAAATGCTGTGAATCGGTGGCGAACTCCAGCAGGTGAAGGAGCTGCTGTGAATAAATGAGATTTCAGAAGGGATTTGGCAGAACATATTTGACAGAAACAAAGGGCGATCAAGGTCAGAGCCCAAGAGTCTCCAAAGCAGCGCAAACACATTTACATAAATATTAGATATTAGATAGTGGCTGAGCACGCTGGGGGT
>VXBJ01005432.1:371300-390645 GCA_013400055.1 Nycticryphes semicollaris | reverse complement strand
GGGGGGTGTTCGGTGCTTGGTACCTGGGTGCTGGGGGGACCACAAGCTCCCAGCTGATGGACTGCACTGCCTGGAGCCTCCCACCCCCACCCAGAAACTCCAAAACTTCATGGTCTTCCAAGACTGGTCAAAAGATCTTGCCATGCTTGGACGTGTCGAAAAATCAGCCTGTTTTCTCATGGAGCGTGTTTTGGGGCTGCACCCACTCCACTCCTTCCCTGCTCTGTCATGGCCGGGTGAAATTAGGGCAGGACCACCTATTTTTGTGTCATTTTGGACCGGTGGCAGCTGTTAGGAGGAAGCATTGGCTTTGTAGCAGGGATGTAGAGTTTGATTGGAGGGACTGGCAACTACCCCCGTGTCTGCGTCTTCCCGGTGCTCCTCATAACAAGAGATCTTTGTCACTATTATAAAGGCACTAACGTTTCCTCGAGCCCAGTGGGGTAACTTGTTTCTGCTCACAGCAACCTGGACCGGCAGCTCGAGTGGAAAAACAAAAAAAAAAGGGCTGCAGCCACAACCTGGATGTTCTTCATTTCAGTTTGTTGATTGCAAACGGATGATACTAAAAATCTCCAGTGACGAGAAGCACATTCATGATATAAAAAAGTTGAATTTCCACAGAAATTCCAGGACCTGTGTATGTAGAAGGGAGAGGCTAAAGGGGGTGAATTGGAGTAGCAAGGATGAGTGCAGCCCTGAAATTCCTGAAGGGTCAGTGGGTTGACTTTGCAACCTGGATAGCTCTTCCCCAATGCTATGAGCTTTGCCGTGGGAGAGAGAGAAAGACAGTAAAACAACTCAACGGGAACCCACCTGCCTGTCTGCTGTGTGAGAAATGGAAAACAAGACCCTTCCCAGAGATGGGGTGTGCACGCCCAGGCTATGGGGATGGTGGAGGGCGCCAAGGAGAAGCATCCTCTCTGGTGCCCACCAGACATCCAGCAAGGTCTACCTACAGGCAGGTTGCAAGACCAGCTCTCTTGGATCTGCAGGTCTCTCCCCAGCTCCCATCCTTCCCGAGATCGCATCTCCCCCTCAAACACAGCTTTTCTTACCCGCAACCTGAGCTGGAGGCGGTGGGAATGGCAGCAGTTTTCTCTGGGGGGCCATGAGTAGAGCCCTGGGAAGGCGATCAGGGTGCTCAGTGGTGGGCAACACAGCTAGATGTGGCTGTACAGAGCTGGCAAGAGTTAAAAGTTTTCCAAATAGAGGATATAAGAAAGAAACCCATTAAGTGTTGGCTTAAAAACCAAGTAAAAATACCGGTCTTTTATGTAAGTCATTGGAAATACATGATCCCAGCGGACAATACAGCTTATGTGTAGTTGGTAAATATTTCCAATACATAGACGTTTCAATAATTTTAAATCAGTGCCTGTTAAAATAAGTTATTAGAATTATAGAATCCTGGAATTGTCTAGGTTGGAAGGGACCTTTAGGATCATCTAGTCCAACCATCAACCTAACTCTGATAAAAAACAACAGCCCATCACTAACCCATGTCCCACAGCACGGTGTCAACCTGGCTTTTCCATCCCTCCAGGTGTGGTGCCTCAACCCCTTCCCTGGGCAGCCCTTTCCAAGGTTTAATAACCCTTTCTGTGTAAAAATTTTTTCCCAATATCCAATCTGAACCTCCCCTGGGGCAACTTGAGGCCGTTTCATCTTGTCCCATCTCCTCTTCCTTGGGAGCAGAGACCGATCCCCCCTGGCTACCCTCTCCTTTTCAGGGAGTTGTGGAGAGCCAGAAGGTCTCCCCTCAGCCCCTTTTTCTCCAGGCTGAATACCCCCAGCTCAGCTCCCTCAGCCTCTCCTCACAAGTCGTATTCTCCAGACCCCTCTCCAGCTTTGTGGCGAGGTTATTCAAAGTAACCTCTACCCCAACACACCGTACATGCAGCAGTGCCCTTTAGAGCAAGCTGGAGCTCATCAGAAGAGGTTTAATAAATAAAGGAACAAGCAGGAGCGGTGTTGGGGTGATGCTCAACCCGGTCCAGCTGGCAACCTGTCACTGGTAGCAAAAACTTTGCAGAATCCCCCGTGGTTCAGTCCTGAAGAAGTTTGCACCAGCACTTTTCTGTTGCCTGCGTTAGGTTTTGACTAATTTGTCTTTCTGCTTATTAATGGTTCGATATTTAAAAAGTCCCGAACATGAGCCCTTGGTGGAAAATAGTAATAATACGACCATACATGAAGGGTTCTTTGTATTAAACAGAGCCCTGTTTGCAATTCCCTGCTAGTGTTTTTCTCAGAGGCAATAAATGAAAGAAATATGTCTTTTTAAATTTTATAAAACTCAGAAAAATGGTTTTAAACAGCTTTTCTTCACCTCCTATAATTATTTATTTTCAAACAGTCCTTCAGGGTAATGTTCCGTTTTCTTATTTCACACTCCTTTTTCTCATAAATGAACCATCACTTCAATAAATCATTATGAAAACAGAGACTAACACAAACCCTGAAAGGTTGAAAGATTTATGTAACACATTTATGTTTTCCATTTTCTCATTCTGGTACTCCACTGCTAAAGCTAAGCTAATAAAAGCTGCTATTAATATTTCTTGTTGCCTAGCAACCGCAGAGAGGGAGTAATAGCTTTAGCTAGAAAAATAGATGACCGATAAGGAAAAATTCAATTCTTTTATTATCTCAAGGGAAAATGGGCTTTTACTGGAACATTATGATGTACGAGTGTGAAGTTGAATACAAAGGATATTTTTTCAGTTGTTTTTCTATTTTTAATGAACGTTATTTTACCTTCGCAAACTCGTTTAAGGCATTTGCCCCACCTACTTGTGAGCTTAATTTAGCAACACCCACACATGCTTCTGGCTTTAAGTATCTGTTGGCATTTTCATTTGAAAGTCCGTGTGTGTGTCCCCCGCCCCGTCCCCTCCCCGAGCTCTACAGCTCGGTCATAAAATTTCACTCCGGGTCGGAACCTGCGAGACAAGATTCCCAATCAAAGAGCAGATTGTTCCTGTATATATTTAAGAACCTGCTTTCTCAGTGGATGGGGCGCATCTGAAGAGCATGAGTGAATTCTCCTGGAAGCAGGAGAAAGTGAAGGAATCATAACGAGTGTAGAGCCTTGGAGAAAACATGTGGCTTCCTCCAGTCCCTGCTCCAGTCACCGGCCTGAGGTGGGGTGCAGGGAGATGTGCGTGTCTTCTTCTCATTTCTGGTGTTGCACACACCAATACACTTCCATCCTGGGCAGCTGTAACTGGGCTGCTCTTGGCCGTGCCTTCCCATGGTCCAGCTCAGCAGGATTTGTCCCAAGCAGGGACACATAGGGAACCACTCAAGCCCAGTGTCTTCCGATGAGGATGGCAGAAGGACAGGGGAGAGGAGACCTTCAGGCGAGAGCACAGATGCCAGAGTGGGATTCACCCCTTCTGACCTTGGGCATCTACAAACCAGGTATTGCATTCCAGTTGTGTACAAGTGCTGGCCTTAAGGCATGAAGAATTTTACCAGAAATGCAAGTTAATTTTCCGGCAGAAATAAGTATTTACGTACACTCACCCCCCAAGACTCTTGTCTTGCCCCAGGGTGGTTTCTGACACACACTCCCAGCTGAGCCACTGCAGAGGTTCCACTTAAATATAAGAAAAAACTTCTTCACAGTGAGTGTGAGGGACCACTGGAACGTTCTGCCCAGAGAGGTTGTGGAGTCTCCTTCTCTGGAGACATTCAAACCCCGCCTGGACACGTTCCTGTGTGACCTGCTCTGGGTGTTCCTGCTCTGGCAGGGGGATGGGACTGGATGATCTTTCAAGGTCCCTTCCAATTCCTTGATACTCTGTGATTCTGTGACTGTGACTGAGTGGATTCAGCACTTGCTGAAGTTTCAGCTGCGGTGGCGGAGCTGGCTTGCGTTCGGGGGGAGCAGGGATGCTGCTGCTCCTGCCTGTGCCTGCCGGCAGGAGGAATGCGGTTCCCTCTGGGAATCTGGGTCCTCTTCTTCTGTGGAAGAGGTCCTCCTTCATCTTCCTGCTCACCCTGAACACCACCACAAGCTCTCTGCAGAGCAGCAGCCCCTCTGAGAAGCTGATGCTTCTGCGTGGTTCCCGCCAAGATTTACTGGGAGAGAATCAAGGTGATGGGGATGATGGTCAGGTGCCAACTCTGCCAGTGCTCTGGCAGCAGCAGAGCTTAGGAGTACTGGACTGAAGAGGGGACCTGAGCAACCAAGCTCCTACCGGTGCACTTGTGTGGTCCCTGGGTTCACCCATGGGTGCCGCACTTCTGAGAGAGGAAAAAGTAAGGTCCTTCCAGTGCCTAAAGGGGGCCTACAGGAGAGATGGAGAGGAACTCTTGATCAGGGCGAAGAGTAGTGGTTTTAAACTGAAAGAGGGGAAGATTTAGATTAGATAGTAGGGAGAAATTCTTCACTCTGAGGGTGGTGAGAGCCTGGCCCAGGTTGCCCAGAGAAGCTGTGGCTGCACCATCCCTGGAGGGGTTCAAGGCCAGGTTGGAGGGGGCTTGGAGCAACCTGGTCTGGTGGGAGGTGTCCCTGCCCAGGGCAGGGGGGTGGAGCTGGCTGGTCTTTAAGGTCCCTTCCAGCTCTAATCATTCTACGATTATAACAGCCCCGTTGCCTGGAGAATAGAGGCTTGATTACAGCTTCCCAATGTTATGGATGGCTGTGAAGGCTCTGGCTGATGGTCAGCTCCTCCCAGGTGCAGTTTCCCTTTGGCATATCCCCATAGAGGTGGGCTCCAAGACTGCGATACCCAAAGTCCTTGTGTCCTGGGAGGCAGCAAAGGTCTTCCTGAGCTTTGCAGGCTTCTACCTGCTGGTGCCAAATTTGTGCCTGGGGAAGGTCCTGTGACAAATTCCACCTGGCACCTCTCAGAGGATGAGTCACATGGGATTACTGCCTCCTCTAGCAGGTCTTACCCTTAGGAGATTTTCCATGATACCCACCTATAAATTACTTTTGGTTTATATTATTGCATCACAGTGATGATGATTATTACTGTTACATGCTATTACAATTGTCATGTCAGGTATATTATACGTATCTGGGCCAGAGCCACAGGTTTTTGACACAGTGCAAAACCAACAGGGAGGAGATACCCCTTCCTGGGAAAACTGACTAGCTACAGAGATGAGACAGAAAAGTAATATACAGGTGCAAAATAATAGCCAGAGGTGCACAGATCTGCGGCCCACACATCCTGTTAGTCACACCTCTGATCTAGATTTTTCTCTTCCCTGTCCATCCTTCTTCACGCTGCAGCCGTTGCGATGTGTTCGTGTCCACCCTTTCCCTTCTGTCCCCTAACAAGGGGATGCAGGAAAGCATTAAAACGTGCTCCTGCCTACAGCACCACGTCATACCATGCTGGAAGGGCTGCAAATCAGGTCCATATCTCCCCCTACTCATCGCTGGGCCAGAAAGGCAGCAGGTCCCACCCCAACGCGGTGTAAGTGCTGCTTCCAACAAAGCAGCGTCTCTGTGGTACATGGCGATCCAGTTGTGCTGCACCTTTTAACCATTCCATGGAAACTGATCCTCCTAATCTGTCCTTCCCTCTTCTTGACTTGGCCACTGTCTTGCTGGTAAGCGGGTGGCTCCGGGGAAGTCCCACTAGTTCAAGAGACACGTTATCAGCCATAAAATAACCGTGCTGTAACCGCAGGGAGGGTGCACACCTTGACCCCCCCACACCCCAGAGCAGATGTCAAGTGAGATGGTCCCTCTTGTTTGCGCTGGGCTGAAGAATTCGGTTTGCTCCTATAGCAATTCAAACTATTATCAGTGGCACTTAAGTTCCCAAACGTTTATTTATTTTTTTTTAAGCAAACTTCTTTGGAAACAACAACCAGCTGTAAATACTCCGTTTGTGGAACACCAATGAGGAGGCTCGTTGTGAACAGCCTTGTAGGTATTAGTGGCGTAATTAAAATATCAATTACGCCCTGTTTGTTGACAGTTGGCCAAACAACTGGCTTTTGTGCCGCAGTAAACTTAATCACTCCAAAGGCTGCTCCCCAGACCCCGCTGCAATCTTGATGCTAAACGGGTACAACATAAAACCGGCATTTGTTAAAGCGCCAGCTTCGATATTACTTCGTGTAATGGTGCTGAGCTCCGTCGCTGGTATCGTGTTCTGAAAATTATCTTTTAATGTACAATTTGTATTGCTGAGAAATGTCACTTACTTTGCCGAACGTCTCACCAACATAAAACCTAAGATTTATTCCTGTCATTTTTTTTGTCTCCTATGCCATGTTGATAATAAGAAGTCTACTTTATGTGCGTAATGCTCGTGTCAGTTTTGAAATCTGGGGTTTCATAAAAGACAGTAGTATAAATAAAACATGATATAAATTAAAAATATGGTGGAAAATAAGATCTGTGAATTACAGTAGCAGATAAGATGAATGCAGCATGAAGGAGGTTTTCCAAATAATGTCAAATAACTGGAGTGAATATGTTCAAGGTATGGGATGGATCATTTTTAAGAACTGGTTCTGATCTTAAGATGTGTTTGTCTCTAGTATGCGGACGCATGGCTGGATGCCTGCTACTGAGCCTACTTTTAACCCTTTAGATTTCGGTTGTCTACTTCTGTAGGGTGACGTTTTTCCCCCTTACCAAACAGCCCCACTCCACCAGTTTTTTCTGGGTGAGGTTATAAATGCGTTGCACTGACATCAAAAGATCCAGCAAATGAAGATGTGAAACCTCCACGTTTTGAAAAATTGAACTAGAGATCTGAAAGAGTTTCTTTGGAGTCTGGGATGTGGCTCTGGGAAAAGAGTGCCCCAACATGGCCAGTTCCCCTCCTGGAGGATTTGTTACCTTGGCCCCAGGAGATGGAGCCTGTGTGGACTTTCCCCAGCCGCTTGGGCTCTGGAGTACTTGTGGGACCATCTCTGCCATCCCCTTCCCTCCTAACACAAGTGGTAGAAATGCAGGAAATTATGTCCAAAGTTAGCATCAGAAAAGATAAAAAGATTGAAGAGTCAGAAAGTGTTGGAATTACCCTTCCTCACGCGAACTTCTTTGGGGCATTGCAAAGCGTCTTTTGCCATTGCTCACAGCGTGAGATAAACCAGGTCAAGCCACCTTTGCTTAAAGATTGATGTCTTTGGTGCAAAGGTTTTAGGTCTTGTTTGGACTTCAGAGACCCCAACCCCTTTGGGAACAGTAAATAAATTCAACACTAATGTGTTTCCAGGACTTTCTACTAACCAAGACTTTACTTCACCAGCAGCTGAGGCTATACGTATGTACAGGAGCTGCAAAAGGTTCATGTCAGAGCTTCAGTTTCTTACTTCTTCCTCTGCCTCCTCCTGGATGCCCTCAACACTCTTGCCATTGCTTCCAACCCTCCCCAAACCAGAATTTTCTTCCACCCTCCCCAAAATACTGTCTTTGTGCACGTGGCTCAAGGGGGCAGGTTATCTGAGGACTTATTTTCATTTGGGCCATGCGTGGGAAAGTAGAGTCATTTCCAGGCAGCAATAATCCCACAAGCACGTGTCTCTGTGCCTTGCCCCACATCCTGGTCTTGCTCTTGCCTGTCACCTCTGCTGGGGTGGGGGTGCAAAACGATGCTGAGCTTTCATTGCCACTTCTCTGGAGTCACAGTAATGGTCTAATGCAGGAAGGTGGCTTTGCTCAAAAGACAGAATCATAGAATGGTTAGAGTTGGAAGGGAACTTAAAGATCATCCAGTCCCACCCCCTGCCCTGGGCAGGGACATTTCCCACCAGACCAGGTTGCTCCAAGCCCCCTCCAGCCTGGCCTTGAACCCCTCCAGGGATGGGGCAGCCACAGCTTCTCTGGGCAACCTGGGCCAGGCTCTCACCACCCTCAGAGTGAAGAATTTCTCCCTACTATCTAATCTAAATCTTCCCTTCTTTCAGTTTAAAACCACTACCCCTTATCCTACCAATGCAGAGCTCCCTCCGTCCTATTGGGTGCTTGAGCCATGTATTCCCCTTGTTGGGTGGCCTTTCCATCTGATGCTATGTTCGCTTCTTTGCCATGAGCATGTAGTGGTGGTGGGGCTGTGCCAAAGAGCCTCCAAAAGGCAAGTGAAGGCTTTTAATTTGCATCATAACCTCTGCTGCACTGTCACATCTTCGTGTTCCACATGTGTTTTCACCCCATGTCATAATGCAGTGTCAAGTCTTCTTTGAAGTGCATTGGGCAGCTGTAAATAGAATAATTTTTTGCCAGTTTTAGTCAGCAGCAACTGGGGTACAGGATAAACTGTGTGGTGTCGGTTATCCCACCAAACTAACACGTCCAGTGAGGCTTTGCCATCTGTCTTGCACATTCTGATCAATGCTCCACTCTGTCTTTAATTGCCTTTATCCCATAGATCAATCATATATATCTCTCGGCTGTCACTTGCCTCCTCTTTCCATGTTGCCAGGTTGCATTAACCTGCCCCAGCAAGTACTCCTCCCCCCAGATGTTCCTTGCAGCCAAGGAGGCTCCATGCAACTCTGAGGCTCGTTTCCAATCAACAGACATTATGAGGCTTTCTTTTGGTTGCCCTCTCAGAAGTTTCATAGCCAAATAGCCCTGCAGTGACTGGTTTCGGAGGCAGCGGTCGGTGCTGTCACCAGAGCACACCTGGGGTGGGAGAGCACAAAAGGATGGAAATTTCCACGGCTTTTGTTTCAGCTGTAGAGGTTACAATGACTATTCACCGCTGTAAGTGTGTGCACGTCGAGTAAGTCTTTTTTTCATTATTGAAATGGGAGCCGGTTTTAGAGGCAAATAACAGAAAGTGCTTACAATAAAAATAATAGGCTGTAACAGGCTTTGGTAGGCAACGAGGAGATCAAAGAGCTACATCAGCCACTCGGCTGAGCGCTGGGAGCGAAGGGAGAAATGATCTCTAATTGGTAGGTAAGATTTCCTCAGCTGGTAAATATAAATGGTGATCCCCAGTTTGGCAGCGGAGCTTTCTCCTGCCTGTGGACTCCGTGGGGTTTGCTGTCGGTGTGAGTGATGGTGGGGAGCAAACAAGAAGGCAAACATGAAGCTTGAGTCCGATTTCCCTTTCTTTAACAAACCCCCTCAAATTTCTACCCGCATTTTACAGGTGGGGTGGGTGGGGATCTGGGTAGCTCCAGCTGCCAAACTCACATCCATCCCCCCCCCCAGCCGAGGAGACGGAAAATGTTGAACCTGTAAAGCACACCCTGAAACTCCCAGCAGCCCTCCCTTCTGCCTACTGGTACAGGCTGAAACACTTCACATCCCCATAGCCCAGGAAAAAAAATCAAAGTTCCTACTGAAATGAAGAATGCTGCTCGAGTCCCGCCTCTGGGAAGAGGTGTGGGATGCAGTGTCAAGAGAAATTATAATGATTGCTACAGATGCAGCTTGTCACAGAAAGAGAAAAATATTTCTGCATCTGATGCATGGCAGCCAGCCAGCCGGTAATGTTATATGTCCGAGTGTTTCACTTGGGCTCTGCTGGCTGGAAAGCACTCCTTAATGCCCTGCGTGGCTGTTATATTTGTTTCCCAGCTCTGCAGAATCCCATTAGGAACCTTCTGTTTACACCATGGAAATTGTTTGGTCTCTCCGAAGGGCCACGCGAAGGAGGGAGAAGTGTATTGCTGCCATTCTTCAACATCCGTAGAAATTGCCCGTGTTATACTTCTCCCTTATCTCTCTAGCAGTGGGCATTTCTCATTATGGATGGAGATGTCCTGTAACCTGCAGTAGGCAGCTATTAAACACCATGGGAGGGAGCACAGGATGTGGTCCCCTTCCCCTCCAGCTGCCGGTGGAGAGGCACCCATGAGAGTTTGCCTGAAACCGGGTGGTTTTGTCTTGGTTATGGCTTTGGAGTCCAAAGGCAGATACGTAGTGGGCAACACAGACAGCCCATTATGGTCATCATGTCCTTGTAGCTTGGGATGCTTGGACACAGTCCCCTGCCACTGACCAATACCCCTTCCGTTGGGTTTCTGCAGAAAGGGTGGTTTGATGGTTGGACTCAATGATCTTAAAGGTCCCTTCCAACCTAGGCAATTCTATGAGTTTGGGAGCAGAGCAAGTGGAGATTGCAGGATGACCAACAAGCTGGGAAGAACATGCCGCCTTCTTGCGTGAGGTGGATGAATTTGGGGTGATTTGAGGTGTTGCCGCAAGAAAAGGGAGCAGCAAAGAGTGAGGTCAATCAAGGAGTGGCTGTCCTGGCCCAGGACGTTTTCTGCAGAGGAGAACAATTTGCCCATCTCCCTGTTCTTTACTATGTTGTTGTCTGGCAAACAGGGGAAAAAGCAATGAGTAAAGATCCATGCACATGATTTGTGAGGTTCTCAAGGTTTCGTTGTTGCCCTGGATGCTATGTCGTTTATGCTTTTTTATTAACAAGGCTGGATGTAGGCGGTGAGGAATAAAATTTGAGGGTGACGCAAAGAAATTGGACGTATTTGGGACAGGAGAAAGGGAATTCAGAGAGATTTAAACATAGGAGGCAAATGGACTGCAGGGTTGCCAAGGCAGTTCGTTCAGCATTGATAAATGTGAATTAGTGCATGTTGGGGAGGAAAATATTCACTAGTCATAAAGCTTGCAATGTTCTAAATTAACTGCCAGAAAGCAGACGGGCTGCTCCCCAAAAAAACCTTGCACAGGGACAAGGTGTTAGAAGACAAGAGAAATTGATGGGGGATTTTTGGAGAGTTGTATACAATGTACAGCGCTGGTCAGCCTGGCAAGAAGGAGAAAGAATTAAAAAAAAAAAAACAAACCAAAGAGGCTCAGATAATAGAAGTGGAAATTATCGTGAGGCTGAAAAGCTCCTCTACGATGGCAGATGGTGAGTTTACGAAGGAGGTGAATAAAGTAACAGAAATTACAAAAGTGCATAGAACATAGAAGCCAGAGCAGCTACATCAGCAATGTCCCTTCACATGGACAGTTGACAGGAACTGCAATTTTGAAGGTTCAGAGCAAGAGAAAGGAATACTGTTTTTTCCACATGGATAAACTACTCCTCCTCCTCCTTTTTTTTTTACCTCCAAGATAAACTCTGGGACTCAGTGTCCCAGAGAGGTGAAAAAGTAAACACCGAAAAGATATTTTTTAAATGTTTGTGGAGGTAACCAGAAGGATGAAGCGCTGCTGGAGTAAATGTGAAAATGCATGTTGGTGGCGAGAAGGAGGTAGTTGTTCTGCGTAATAAATCCAAAGTTAATTTCTAAGTGGAATTAGTCTGAAGCTGAGGAGAACCAGGTCCCATCTCAACCATATCACATCTCATTTGGGGTAAAGTGTGGTGGAAGCCATGTCTGCTTTGGGTTACTGCTAACACTTTACACTTACTGATTTTGTCATAGACCATTGTTAAAAAAAAATAAAAAAATAAAAAAATAAAAGGTCAGAATCAATCCTGACTCTGCTCTTCCTGCTGTCCTCGCTGTGTAGCAATGCCAGCCAGATCTGTGGAGTTTCCCCCGGCTTCCAAACCCTGGATCCTCTTTACCTTGACAAAGTAGGGATGGAGACTTTGGGCACATTCCCAAATCAAACCTCGGAGCATTAATAACTTAGTATTACTTGAAATATCTGCAATGTGTTTCCTAAGCATCGTTTCCTTTAATGGAAAGAGGTCTGTCCCATTGCTCTTTTCCAGTTCATACCAATGCCAGCCCGTTGGGACAGACCAGTCTTTGGGAGCCACCTCTTCGAAGGCGCGTTTTTCATGTGCGCATGGATTGCACGTGCAGAAATGGTGTTTGGAAGAGCCCAGCTCCAGTTGTTATCGTGGCGGAGGTTTCGTGCTCTTAGTGCAAACCATCCATCTGCCGTTGCCAACCCACCTGCTTTGTCGCGGGAGGTCTCTGCCCAGAGCTGGAGACAATCCCGTGAACAGTTCCAAGCTTCTCCCTAGTTGGGCTTTTTCATGGCGTGTTTCCAGTTCTATATCAGTTTTCTGTGTCTGTCCTAGAGACTCTCTGATTATTTCAGCCTGTATTTTTTAGCAACAGTCTACAGACAGTTGGCCATCTGGTTAGCATTAATCTGGAGGAGGAGGTGACGTGCTTACCTGCAGTAAAATCACTTGTCTTTCAAGATGAATCCTGTTAATTCTCGTGTTCCTGTTGAAGCCAAAGGGAGGACATCCAGATCTGGCAAGAGGGGGAAAAGAGGTGAGAATGGGATAGCTGGGACACATTCCCTTCCCAGCTGTCCACTGCGAAACCCAAAGCCAGGATCAGCAACTGAAGTTGAGTTCTTGCTTTGATTTCTGTCTCTTAGCAGACATGGTGAGATAGAAGGTACTTGCCTTCTCACCCAGCATGATGGGGTGGGCCACCACTCTGCCTCCACAGCCAGCTGGGTTTGAACTGGTTGGTAGTATTGGCCAAGTTCTGTCTTTTGGGAAATCTGTTCCTTTTTGAGTTTACATTTCATGGTAGGATTTGTTGCTCCTCTTGCAGCTGTCCTTTAAGAACATACATTTGGCTTCACTTGTCCTATAACAGCGCCAAGGGTACATTCAGGCCTCTCTGTGGGATATAGTAGGTCTGGAGGTCCATGTCCAGAAATGAGTGGCACTGTGGAGATCAGAGATGGTCTGGGCATTGAGCAGGTATTTTCTGGAGACACAATTGTCCTTATGGCCCTAGAAGTGACCACAGAGCTCTCACTGGGGTGTCTTAGATGCCAGGCAGCTGTAACTGAAGAAGCAGTTTAATTTGAATGGATCTGTACTGGAGAATGAAAGATAGAAAGATCTGTACTTATGGGTCCTCCTATTCCCTCCATCCTGTCAACTGCCTGAGAGGACCAAGCACATCATGCTCTGCTGTGTCCTCTTCTTCAGTGCCTGTCCTTTGCTGACAGAAATTCAGCCCCTCCATAGTGATCCGTAGATGCTCTACAGCATCTACAGAACATCTAAACAAACGTTGGCCTAATGAATAAATTCCAAACAGTAGAGGCCAAGACGGAAAGAAAAGGGGGTTTTTAATCCTTCCCCAAAAGCAAATACTTAACTGGTGGAGTCTTGGTTGTGCTGGGGACCCGTACACACCGTGTGGGGGAATTTGAAAGGCGGATCAGAGACCCCCATCCCACCCGGGCTGATTTTGAACGTCCTTGTTTTATAAGGCAGCATCTGTGTCTGGGCCATGCTGGTTTACAAGGCAGAGATCCAATTCCTGAAGGGGTGGAAGACAAAGTTCAGCACGGAGCAGTACGCCCTGTGAAGGGTGTTGTATTAATGCCAAGTGGAGGAGCAATACCACTGCTGATTTATGGGATGTGGGCATGTGTGGCTGAGCACGGGTCTGTCAGCATCTCCTCTTCTAACCCAGTGGATATTCATTTCCCAGTAAAGATCTGCTCCATTGAGCTGGTTGTGGAAGTGTATCTCATGTGGAATAGTGCAAGGTCCAGCAAGTGGGGAGCTTTTAAAAGTCGGTTTTCTCACAGTCACGCTGGTGAAATGTGACCTGGTAGAGCTTTCCTGATGCAATTTTCCAAAGAATTTGAGGTGGGAAGAGACTGAATCTGCTGGGAACACACAGAGCTGTGTTTCCAAGCTCCTTGCAAGCTCCGAGCAAGGACTGGTTTGCCAGTGCACGCTCCTGTTGTGCACTAACTAAAGGTATGCACAGGAAAAGTCCTGCCTTTTGATTTTTATTATTTTTTGCTTTGGGTCTTACCCCTTAAAAATCCAGGCCTCAATTGAGACCCCTTAGAAAATTTGGATTTCCTAATGCCCTAATGGTTGATTGGAGCTGGAATCCTCCTGAGTAACGGCGTGCTTCATTCCCTTTTGCTGTGCTTTCTCACTGAAGTAGAAAAGTCCCACACAGTACATTGAATTTAGTGCAGCCAGCAACAATTCAGCCACGCAGATTTATTTGAGCTGTTCTCCGAGAAGGACTGCACTTCTCTGGAAGTGCTAGGGCCCAATTTCATGTTGATTTTTACTGTTGCCCATGAATGGTCAAAGCTTTTCAGTTGTTCCAACTGGATTTTGTTGCTCTTCTGTTCTCTGGGTGGTGCTAGGCTCCGTGATTCAGCTGTCCTTGGAGGATGTGTGCTGGCTCTCCAGCCAGAGGTGGCTGTGAGGAGTTGGGAGCGGGATGCTGGAAAAAATTTTAAATAGTGTTCTGATGTATTTATGTGTTTGCAGTGTTTGTGTTGGGTGGGAAGTCAGCCATGTTATTGCAATAAATAGGTGTGAGGAAGCAGCAGGTAACGTCTTTAGCACCCAGTCACAGAATCAGAGAATATCAGGGATTGGGAAGGACCTTGAAGATCATCCAATCTCATCCCCCTGCCGGAGCAGGAACACCCAGAGCAGGTCACACAGGAACGTGTCCAGGTGGGTTTGGAATGTCCAGAGAAGGAGACTCCACAACCTCTCTGGGCAGCTCCTTCCAGTGTTCTGTCACCCTCACTGTGAAGAAGTTTTTCCTCATATTTAAGTGGAACCTCCTGTTCCAGCTTGTACCCATTGCCCCTTGTCCTATCATTGCCTGTCACTGAGAAGAGCCTGGCTCCATCCTCCTGACACTCACCCTTTCCATATTTATAAACATTCATGAGGTCACCTCTCATTCTCCCCTTCTCCAAGCTCAAGAGACCCAGCTCCCTCAGCCTTTCCTCCTCTGGGAGATGCTCCACTCCCTTCATCATCTTTGTAGCCCTGCCCTGGACTCTCTCCAGCAGTTCCCTGTCCTTCTGGAACTGAGGGGCCCAGAACTGGACACAATATTCCAGATGGGGTCTCACCAGGGCAGAGTAGAGGGGGAGGAGGAATTTTCTCCACCTACTGACCACCCCTCTTCTAACACACCCCAGGATGCCATTGGCCTTCTTGGCCACCAGGGCACAGAGCTGGCTCATGGTCATCCTGCTGCCCACCAGGACCCCCAGGTCCCTTTCCCCTACGCTGCTCTCCAACAGGGCAGTTCCCAACCCATACTGGTACCTGGGGTTGCCCTTGTTATAGTTCATTGAATTTCTCCCAGTGACCAGTCAGTCACTTGGTGCTCTCTGATGCCAGGTACACTGTGAATAATAACTGGACTTCAGTTATAGCTTACATTGAAGGTTTGCTGGGGGAAAATTAGATGAACAACTACAATTATGGCTGTAGCAAGATGGCTCCTTTGTAGTACATAATCTACAGTAATTTAAAAAACATGGATCATTAAAATCAATATGTGCTGCAACCAGACTTTATGAGCTTGATTCTCCCTTACATGAAGACGTGGCAGCTTGTCAAGTGCTGAGAGCCAAAGTTATGGAAAACAGCATCAGCTCAAGGAAGACTGGGCTTACTGTTTCCTCTAAGAAACCTCTTCCTAGTTCACTTCTTCCTTGTGTTTATTACTGAATAGAGATGGAAGTATTTAACACGAGCAGAGTGAACTTCTCAGCGGCTTTGAATTTGGCATGAAAATAGCATAGCCAGCAGTGCTGGAATGGAGACAAGGCTTGAGCATGCATCTGGTTTCTGGAGTTGTAAGGCTTGGCTCCAGGAGCCCTTTCCTTTGGGGCCAGTGCTGTGAAGTTCCCTGTTTTCTGGGGAATGGGGAGCTGGTCCTGCAGCACAGTGCTTTGATGGTCAAAGAAACAGTGTGTGATATCAGGAGTCCAAGGTGCAGTGCACAGGGCAATGTGTACTGGCACCCAGAAAGCCAACCACATCCTGCTGCATCAAAAGAAGCATGGTGAGCAGGTCCAGGGAGGTGATTCTGCCCCTCTGCTCTGCTCTGGTGACACCCCACTTGGACTACTGCATCCAGCTCTGGAGTCCTCAGCACAACAAGGACATGGACCTGTTGAAATGGGGAAGTGAGGAAGAAGTTCTTTGGTGTGAGGGTGGTGAGAGCCTGACCCAGGTTGCCCAGAGAAGCTGTGGCTGCCCCATCCCTGGAGGGGTTCAAGGCCAGGTTGGAGGAGCAACCTGCTTTGGTGGGAGGTGACCCCAAGGTGGTCTTTAATGTCCCTTCCAATTCTAACCATTCTGTGATTCCATGGAGCAGCAGGTGTTACTGCCTTCAGCCGGGTTGGTTTTATTGAGAACACGTTGCCTTTGAGCAGACTGCTCTAAGCCTGCATCCTGCAACATCTAAATAACCCACCATGGGGAGCGTTAATAGATATGAACATGAGGAGGAGCAGCTGAATTTAGGAGTGAGATCCTGTTGTGGGCACCCGATCCTGTTCTTCAGATGCATGAGGTGCCGGATGGAAGGAGCTGCAGGTATATGGGATATCTGTGGTTTGCACCCACTTCACCCGATGAGAGTGAAGGGATAAGGAGAAAGAAACATGGCAGCATCTCTGCTGGAATCACGGTAAGGAATGGTCCTTGGCACATCACCTTCCTGCCAACCTTGACTGCAAAGGGAAAGCACCAGGAGAAGACCCTGCAGTTGTGCATCAGGAGAAGTTTCTTGTCTTCAGCTTGTGTTTCTGAAGGGTTGAGGCAACCAGGTGTCCAGTCCGTACCACGGTACTGCAGCTCAGCCCTGGATGAGTTAGCCACGTAGGAGAAGTGCATGTTCACAGAGTGAGGGTAACATTTGGTGACAGTCAAAAACGGGCTATGAATAAACACAGCCCTCTGGGACAGTCAGTGTCATCAAGGAATTTAGAAGAGTGGCAGAGCATCCTGGCAGATAGCATCACTGATAAAAGTAGCTCCATTCAGGGACAGCCATGGAGGAAGTAAGGGGCATCTTGAACTGTGCATCAGTCCTATGCTGATGAGTGAGAATTTTAAAAGGAAACACTGGCACTTGCCTACAAAACCTCACGTTTGCCAAAATGGCAAGGACCTAATTCTTCTACAGGTTAGAAGTGTCTTTCCCACTTCTTCCTACATCTAGAGCAGCCAAATGTCACTTTCTCAGTGGACCATCCATCCTGCCTCTGCAGACTCTGCCTTGGGGCTGAAGGCAGCCCCAAGAACCACCATTCTCACAGGGTCCACCACAAGGGGAGATCCTGCCAGAGCAAAAGGGGACACCGGTGGTGATCCATCCCATTCAAGGTGCTGGATACAAGGATCTACCCACTGTGGGCTCCGGGGAGAAGGGGCTTCAAGTTGAGCAGAGTAAATTGGCAGTTTCCAGTTGACGTGAGCGCAAATTGCAGTGCTGGGGGAATCATGGCAGAGTTGGTAGGAGCTCAGCCAACTCCCCCCATCTCAGAGAGGCAGAACGGGCCCTGGATGCGGGCGCAGAAAGGAAAATGTGGCTGAATCATGCATTGACATCACCAGGAGCTGCAGCGCTCCGACTCGCGTCAGAGCTGAGTTGGTAACGGTTACAGGAGACTGTGTGGCTTTTAATATTCCGGGAGAGCTGCTGCAGTGGCAGAAAAAAATTATTCATGGATCAAAAGAAGGAAGGCATTAGCGATACGAAGTGTCACGATTGTCTCTGTTCTCCCGCAAGGTTGAAACGATCTGACGGCTGCGGTACATGAGAAATAGCTTGAAGAAACACCAACAAAAATGTGCTGATTATTCTTGAAAGACCCTTGCAATTCGAGCCAAGGTATCACTTACTAATTTATGGGGAAGTACAACGGGTGCCCAACCCTCCGCTGACTCACAGGCAGCTGATCTGGAACAACAGAGGAGTGTAACAGTCGCATGCTTTATGTCGCTGGAAATAAAGGTTGAGGTGAACAGATAGCTGCCAGCCACAAAGCCGTCATTAAGAGACACCAAACAGGCTTTTTGTCCTAGAAGGTGGAACAAAAAAGGGGTATGAAGTTCGTGGAGGAGATGGTGGTTCCTGCCGTGCGCACAAGGGAATAGGGGAGGTCTCCTCTGAAGACCTGCTGAGAGAGCTGGGCTTGTTCAGCTTGGAGAAGAGAAGGCTCTAGGGAGCAGCCTTCCAGTATCTGAAGGGAGCTACAGGAGAGCAGGGGAGGAACTGTTTGTCAAGAACTGCGGTGACAGGACAACGGGTAATGACTTTAAATGGGAGATTTAAATTAGATATTAGTGGAGATTTAGACTGGATACCAGAAACAAACTTTTCACTCTGAGGGTGGTGAGAGCCTGGTCCAGGTTGCCCAGAGAAGCTGTGGCTGCCCCATCCCTGGAGGGGTTCAAGGCCAGGTTGGAGGGGGCTTGGAGCAAGCTGGTGTGGTGGGAGATGTCCCTGCCCAGGGCAGGGGGGTAGAACTAGATTGCCTTTAAGGTCCCTTCCAAACCATTCTGTAATTCTAATAATCTTCCCCACGAGGAATCAAATTCAGATACCAACAAGAAAATGCCACGCTGACTGATGGGTCCTGGGGCAGAAATATCTATTATTTAAAAAGGAGCAGATACAAAATCACCTCAGTGCCCTTCACCAGGATCTGTTCAATGTTGAGTGTTCGATTTTAGCCAAGTGAGTACAGCCAGTGAAGCCATGGGTGCTTGCAACAGTCCAGTCTCTCCAGAGGTAGAAGAAAGCTGACACGTGTACAAAATAGTTGCTAGGTGTCTGCTGTGCGCCTTTTGGGGTTATGAATATCTGGACTCAATGATCTTTCAAGGTCCCTTCCCACTCTAACTCTGTGATTGCTATAGGAGAAGGGTGTAAGGAAGTTACTTCACTTGACGCTAAAATCCTTCAGGTGGCCCCACGCCAACTGAAACATGTTGACACAGGGATAACTTTATAATAGTGTTGTTTCATTAAACTTTTGCACTTTGGATGAAGTTGTTCGCTCAGCTGATCCATTCATAATTAGTGTTTAAACACATTGGGAATATTTATTAGCTTTGCTCCCACACACACACACACACACCCCACCCATGCTGAAAACCATCATTCTTGGCACCGAGGATGGGTCAAGATGCTGTGGACACTGGTCCTGGCTCTCCCTGTGGGGACACGCTCTCCTCAGGACACCAGAGCCTCGGGGGTCACATTGACCACCAACAAAATCCCCTGCTGGGATAAACCGCTTGGCCTTTGGTCTCTACGTTCATGCCCTCACTAACGAGATTACCCCATACAACAGAGGGTATTATCCCCTAAGTAAGCAGGCGGGCTGTGTCCTGAACTTGAGAACATCCTGGCTGGGTGTTTCCTCCAAATAAAAAGATAATACATTAAAAAAAAAAGAAATCCATATTTTTCTAGAACTAAAGCAATGGGCGCAAAAGCTGTTATTTCTCACTCAGCAGCTCCAATCTGCACCGGTAAAAGTCAGTGCCATGAGGCTGCTTTTGAGTACTAGGGATTTCCCTGAGTTTTTCTGCATTTCTGGGCATGTTTCACAGCCTTGGGGGGTGCTGAGTCTTTGCTACCCAGTCTCTGCCACCTTCCGTCTCACGTCACCAACCCTGTTTGCAAGGATGGCAGTTGT
>VXBJ01005432.1:339990-366735 GCA_013400055.1 Nycticryphes semicollaris | reverse complement strand
TGGCAGAGCGGGGCTCTGGAACTCAAATAGCATCCCAACAAATGTTCAGCTGCAGAACCAACCTTCATCCCTGGCTCCTTGTGTTTCCAGGAATATGGGACTCTTAGGAAATACTCATTACAAATTAGCGCAATGTCGTGGGTTTGATCAATTNGTAATTCCAGAGTTTAGTGAGTTAGAAGAGGCCCAGCTAAAAAAAGTAAAATTGTAAAACAGAAAATTGGTTCGTTTTACCTCAAACTGGGACACACAATAGTCCCAGCAATATCTGGGCACAGAGGGATGCCGGGTTGGGAGGCAAGGAGGCAGCTCATTGCAGGTTGGAAGAGAAGTGATGTGGTTTGTGTGCAGATGTGGTATCGACACTGGGGCACTTGACTTTTTCTAATACCACAGGCATTTCTTACAGTTCTAGAAAAGTGGGCTGTTAAACTTTGCAATAATAATAATAATAATAAGCACTTTTAAAATTCATTCACAGTTTAATCCCACAGGGACGATATTTCTATGTAGTCTTCTTATTTTCCTGTCCTGTTGTGTTCTAAAATTACTTCTTTTCTTTCTTCTTCTTCTTCTTCCTCTTCTTCTTCAATGCTCCATGCAAGAAAAATTGGAGGCCTGCTATTATTTTTGAGTCTATTGCTTTATGTGAATGCAGTATCTTAAATGTCTGAGAAGAGCCAGGAGAGACATAAACCAAAGAGAACCAGTCTGTGCAGAAAGACTTCAATAAGCCGTAATTGCTCACGAAGAAGGAGCCAAAAATTCTTAAAATACCACAGCAGGTGATGGGGCCAGCGTGGCTGTGGGTCCAGGCCATGGGTAGGATGGTGTACAGCAATAGGTGAGATGGTGGTGGACAGTCCTATAGCAGCTGGAGGTGCTCTTGGCAGTGTTTTTATCCTCCAGCTACCCTGAGAAGCAAACACCAGGTTTCACATAATCAGAGAATCTCAGGGATTGGAAGGGACCTTGAAAGATCATCCAGTCCCATCCCCCTGCTGGAGCAGGAACACCCAGAGCAGGTCACACAGGAACGTGTCCAGACGGGTTTGGAATGTCTCCAGAGAAGGAGACTCCACAGTTTTACACAGTTCCCACATTGCCCGGCATCTTCTCCATCAAAGATCTCCAATTTTGCACTTTTTTTATTTGTTGGCGTTGTCCTTTCTTGTGTAGGGAATGGAAGTGGATGCCAAATCCACTGCATTTTCTGAGAAATTGATTCTTCTTTTTAGCCCGCCCTATGGTCTTGCTGGGGGTGCCAGGAAAGTGTCTGTGGGAGCAGGGCCCATGCAGGAGGACTTCTGTCCATCCCAGCAGTTCCAAATCTAGTAAAAAAGAGGCTGAGCCATAACTCAAGATGTTAAACATCAAGCATCTGGTTCCCCACCGGGAAAAGCAAACTCCCCAAAGGAGTCTCTGGGGAGATGAAGATGCGAAGCAAAAAACTTTCTGTCTCTAGTATTTTCCTGCTTTACTTTGGTTTTTTTAACCCTAAGGTCACTTGCATGAAACCAGATCTCTGCGTCTCTGCGTCTCAGGCATCCCTTTGTGTGTCTCAGAACCAGGGAATTATCAGAGTTGGAAGGGACCTCCCACTCCCCTGCTAAAGCAGGGTTGCCCAGAGCACATCACTCAGGGCTGCATCCAGGTGAGGCTTGAAGGTCTCCAGAGAAAGGGACTCCACACCCTCCCTGGGCAGCCTCTGCCAGGGCTCTGCCACCCTCACCACAAAGTTATTCCTCATATTTGAGGCTGAGGGGAGACCTCATCGCTCTCTACAACTCCTTGAAAGGACATTGTAGAGAGGTTGGTGCTGGTCTCTTGTCAGAGAGAATTAGTGATAGAATGAGAGGGAATGGCTTCAAGCTGCACCAGGGTAGGTTTAGGCTGGACATTAGGAAAGATTTTTTCCCAGAAGAGTGGTCAGACCCTGGAATGGGCTGCCCAGGGAGGGGGTTGAGTCCCCATCCCTGGATGCGTTTCAGAGTGGTTGAGATGTGGTGTTGGGGGATCTGGTGTAGGGGAGGAATTTGTAGAGTGGAGTTGATGGTTGGACTTGATGATCCCAAGGATCCTTACCAATCTGAATGATTTTGTGATGCTATAATGCAACAAAAATACTCCCTGGGACAGTTTGTCTGCTTCTCCATCCATCTTGAGCACAAAGTAAATAATCTGGAGTGGGAAGTCATACTGGATGGGCTTCAGGGCCAGTGTGGACCTTTCCCTGGTCCCAGGACCATCTTGGCCCCCTTGGTCCCTCCCCCTTCACTCCTGCAGGTATTTCTCATGCACTCCTTTGCTTCTTTTCCCCTGCATAGCTGGTTCCCTCTGGCTTTCTTCTTCTTGCCAACAAACCAGGAGTGGATGTGATGAGTTTAAACTCCATGGTTTGTGGGAGAAGGCGGGGGCGCAGGGTCTGGTGCTCTTTAATTACTTCTCACCACCTGTTACAGGGGAACTCTGGCCCCAGCCTGTGGGACATGATGCTGTTACGCCTGGCTGAGCGGCAATTGCCTTCCTCCACAAATGGTTTTTCACAAAATCACTAAATAATGTATTCAAAAACACGCTGGAAATTAATGGAATAGATTATTTGCAAACATGTTCACTGAATTATCAGGCTTGTTCTTTATCCGTAAAATAATGTACTTTAGGGGAAAAAAAAAAGTTTATTGAATAAGTTATTTACAGAGTGTTCTCCAGCTGAGAGCTGCAGGAGCACACGGCCCCGCTGCTTCCCGGTGGCTGGGGACAATCCCTCCTCCTCCAGGCAGATGCATGGCCCGGGAGTTGGCTTGCATTTTGCTGATGGTTTTGCTTATGCCTGACCTCAGGAGAGTAGTTTGGAGAGGGACAAGTGCCTTTTCCTCTGCTCCCCCTGGGAATAGTCACAGCAGTTGCTCTGCTTCGTGCATCGCCGCCTTCTAAGACTCAGTGAAGAAACAAAATACCTGTAAAACAGTCCATGGAGGGGTATGAAGCTGGTGTGTGTAGCGTGGTCACACCCTGGTACCCTGCTCTGGTAAGCACTGAGGGATCATTTGGGGACAGAGGATTTAGATGTCCCACCTGGTCACTCCCCACGGCAGCACATTGCCATGGGAGTAGGACAAGTGGGAACCCACCTTGGAGGAACCATGTCTTATGGAAGGGGAGAACGTTGAGCTCCTTGTGCCCAAGAGGGGTCCTGCCACCAGGCTTGGTTGCTTCTGCAGTTCTGCAGTAGCCATCCCATCAAGCTATTCCCAAGTACCTCCAATGCAAGGAGCAGGGTTTACCCATCCCTCAAGCCAAAGGGGCACTGTGTGACACTGATATACAGGGGTGGTGTCATCTCTCCACTGGTGGTAAGGCAGCTCAGGAGCGTGAAGGAAGCCCAGGTCAGCCCTGGGGTCTCCATAGTGCAGACAAGGCAGCAGGAAGTCAGCTAGAGGAAACGTCCTATGGGCAGTCCAGGTCCCCATCTCAACTCTGTTGTTTCTCCATCATCATACAGCTGGTGGGATTCAGGACTGGCCAGGGTCTTACAATACTTAGGTCTTCTCCTTAAGAAGCAACATCCCAGCTAGGGGTGCAGGTCGGCAGCAGTGCTGTGATGGAGGGCAAGTCTGGAGTTCCAACTGGCTTGGGTTTGTCTTTTGCTGTCTCAAGGTGCTTGAATACCATAACCTTTTGCAATGTGTATAACTCCACTAGTCCAAGAGAGAGAAGGACACATTGAAGCAGGACACATTGAAGCAGGACTCCTACCTGGTTGGCATTCCTTGGGGGTGGATGTTACTGGATTTGGGACCTTCATAGAATCATAGAATGGTCCAGGCTGGAAGATGACCTCTAGGGTCTTCTAGTCCAACTTCCCCACAGTCAGCAGGGACTAGACCAGGTTGCCCAGGGCCTCATCGAGCCTCCCCTTGAATATCTCCAGGGAAGGGGCCTCAACCACCTTCATGGGCAACCTGTTCCAGTGCTCCACCACCCTCAGAGTAAAGAACCTATTCCTAATATCCAGTCTAAATCTGCTCTTCTCAATGGATACCTTTGCCGTACAACTCCACAATAATCATGCAATCATAGAATGGTTTGGGTTGGAAGGGACCTTTAAAGTCCATCTAGTCCAACCCCTACAATGAGCAGGGACATCTTCAACAAGATCAGGTTGCTCAGAGCTCCATCCAACCTGGCCTGGAATGTTTTCAGGGATGGGACATCCTCAACCTCTCTGGGTTACCTGGGTCAGTTCCTCTTGTTGGCAGATGACCATGGTGGGGAGTTGTATTGTAGGAGAATGACAGGATTCAGTTCATACCATACCAAGCTGGTTTGTTCCCTTTGGCCAGGCCCTTCCAGCACCAGGAGCGATGAGAGTATTAATGAGAACTATTTCTCCTTTGCCAAGCACAGCCTCAACCCTCTTTTGTGCCGCGGGTCTCAGCCAGCAGTAACAGTGCTTTATCTTCCTGATGAAGTGTTAATTGCGTTTGGAGGATTCTTTCCCCTGCAATAGCAGGGTACCCTGACACAAGATCACAGCCTGTCAAAGTGCTGAATTCAGTCTGTCAGGCAGGTGCTTTCCAAAACCAACCCTTGGTCCTTCCCCCCGCCGATGTCCTCCAGGCACCCAGGGGGCTGCAAGCTGCCGGGAGCCTCTCTTTGGTGGGAAAAAAACACTCAGAGGGGTCGAGGATGGAAAAGACACGGAGCAATTTATGTTGTAACAGAAGCAGATAAAAAAAAAAACCAAACCAAAAGCCCATGGGCGAGAAAACAGAGATCAACACAACTGAACGGGGAGAAGCCCTGGGAGTCTGGTCCGGGGTCAGCTGTGTGGCTCTATGGTGAAGCTTCACATTCAGCAACCTTGCATTTCCAACTGCCAATCTTAATTAGAAAGGTCGGGATTTCAAATTATGTGGGATTTTAAGCAGACCGTAAAACTTTCTTGCCTCGTGTACGTCTGCTCAAATCCTCTTTAAGTCATCAGGCTGAGGTTGTCTGCACATGGCTTGAAATAATGGGCTGAGGAGCTCTCTGTACTGCTAATGCTGGTATTTAGTACTTCTTGGAATACTGGGGAGGCCCTGGAGGACTAGAAAAGAGCTACTGTGCAAATATTTAAAAAGGGAAACAGAACAACCCAGGTAATTACAGACCTGTCAGTCTGTCATCAGTCCTCAGCACAATAATGGAGTGGCAGATCCAGGCCTCAATTAATAAAGAATTAAGGGAAGGTAATATAATTAATGCCAATCAACATGGGCTGATGGAAAACAAATCTTGTCAAACTAAAATGGTATCTTTCTTGATGAGATTACAGGTTTGGGTGATAAAGGTAACAGTGTTAACATAATATACTTAGACGTCTGCAAGACATTTGACTTGGGAGCACAAAGTACAATGAGAAAGTTGAACAATACAAAATCAGGGTTAGACAAGTTTGGTGGATCAGCCTGTCACTCTGTCTCCCCAGACTTTGTCACATTTTTTTGCCAAAGAAAGCATTAAATAATTGCCAGTGAGGTTTGTAGATGACACAGTAAGATGGAGGTACAGAGCCTTTAGCGTGGGCTGGTGAACTGGTCACCAATAATGCGCTTGGAGAACCCCGATTGTCCCATCTGCAGGAGCATAAAAAGGCTTTTAAGATGAGGACTCTTCTTCTTGGAGAGGGTGGCTCTGGAAAAGGGATGTGAGATCCAGGGAACAAGTATGTTTTGGGGTGGGTGCTGGCTGATGGAGAAATCCAAAGAGGATCCGTAGCAGTGAACAGCAGGTGGGAAGCTTGGAAAGAGAGCAGAGGACCACTCTGCACCTTTGGTCAATGTGGGAGGGGTTTGATAATGATCTGCAAGGGCTTTGCTGAAGGATGGTCTGGTGAGACCTCTCTGGTTTGGCAAGTGATGGGGTGTGGAGCTGGGGAGGCTGATGGGGTGGTGGAGGGGGACTTCAGGCTGCACCTTGGGTTGGCTCCAGGGATCACCCACTGGGCAACTCAGTGAAACCATCCTCATGGTCAACATTTGAACTACGACTGGTGGGGAGGGTTTTGAGCGGCAGGCTCTCCACTGCTGCTTCCTTGCAGCCATCCCCTCTCTGTCCCTTCTGCCTCCAGTTCCCAGGTTGTGCCCAGTGGACTCACAGCGATGCTTTAGAGCCCCTCTGTCACAGCCACCAGGACAGAAGGAGAAGGCTCATGAAATCACGTGCCTGGGAAAGCTTTGCCTTCACATCGGCCCTGGGGCATGTCTGTGTCACAGAATGGCAGAATATCAGGGATTGGAAGGGACCTTGAAAGATCATCTAGTCCAATCCCCCTGCCAGAGCAGGAACACCCAGAGCAGGTCACCAGAGAATGTCTCCAGGGACGGAGACTCCACAACCTCTCTGGGCAGCCTCTTCCCGTGTTCCATCACCCACACCATGAAGAAGTTTTTTTCTCATATTTAAGTGGAACCTCCTCTGTTCCAGCTCGCACCCACTGCCCCTTGTCCTATCATTGTCTCAGAAATAGACTGTTTAAATCATGAATGTGGATTCTCTCTCTGCTGAGGAAAGGCTGAGAGACCTGGGACTGTTCAGTCTGGAGAAGAGGAAACTTGAGGGGGGATCTCATCAACACTTATCAATATCTAAAGGGTAGGTGTCAAGGTTTTGAGGCCAGACTCTTTTCAGTGGTGCCCAGAGATAGGACAAGAGGCAATGGGCATAAACTGGAACATGGGAAACTGTCTAAATGTGAGGAGGAACTTCTTTCCTGTGAGGGTCGCAGAGCCCTGGAACAGGCTGCCCAGAGAAGGTGTCTCCATCTCTAGAGATACTCAAACCCCACCTGGACACTTTCCTGTGGGACCTGCTGTAGGTGACCCTGCTCTGGCCGGGGGTTGGACTGGATGATCTCCAGAGGTTCCTTCCAACCCCCTGCCAGTATCTGCTTCTCTTTGCTGCCTGGTTCTGAATTCAGAGATGCTCCTTCAGATCATGCTTGCAAACTTCAGTCTGTAAAACCTTATTTCACTGTTTTTGGTGAAAAAAAAAAACAAAAACCACCCCACCAATTCAATATAATTCCAAAAAATTTCCACTGGGGGAATTTCCATGTGCCCCGCCAGCCAGCACCATGGGCTCCCATGCTGCTGCCAGCAAAGCCACCCCGTAGCAGCCTGGTGGGGTCACAGGTCCCCAAGAGCTTGGTCCCTCTGTGGACCAAGAGCATCTGGGCAGGAGACTTGTCCCAGGAAGTGACAGCCATGGCTGAGATCTCCACTGGATATAGAAAGCCTCTACCATATGATAAATGGCCCCCACCCCTACAAAAATAAATTGCTTCCTTTTTAAATCCTTTCCTACTGTTCCCCTTGTGTTCGTAATAGGATGATCGGTGGAACCAAAGATGTGGCTGTTACTTTAAAGGATAAATTAGTTTGACTCTTAACTCAATAATTAAAACTGTTATGGCTATGAGCCTGCAGGGATAATGTACTATTATTATAGTCATTTGTTTCAATTAAATGCTTACTGATTTTACAATAGCAGCTGGGCACCTGTGTGAGATAGCTATTACTCTGAACAAGACATCTCAAATTCCAGCAGAAATTTGTCACTGCACTAAAGCATTTTACACAGACCATGAAAGTTTATTAGGAGCAGTTACAAATCGGGAAGAGGAGTGGTGGTAATTGGGGATATATTTTCTTATCAGCTTCTCTCTCTCCTGCTCTCCCTCTTCTTTTAAGTAAATCATCTTTAAGCATTTCAGCTATGGTGATGCGTTTACATTTAAACTTCAATACAGAAAAAAGCCTGCTGGGAAAACTTTGCTTCAAAGCTGTTCAGCAGATAATTTCTCTCCCTGGTTGGTTGTGACTGTGATGGCTTCTTCTCAGGAGCAAACCTAAGGAGAGGGAGACTCTGCTACCAATGGGCCTTGTGGCCACCCCCTGCAATAACTGCTTTTCTCACCCTGGGGAAGAAGACCCTGGCCAAAGAAGGCTCCGGCAGCTCTGCTCAGCATCCCCTGTGTGAACTCACCCTGGGAAGGGTGGCATTCATAGCGTCATGGAATGGTTTGGGTTGAAAAGGACCACTGAAGCAGGACTCCTACCTGGTTGGCACTCCCTGGGGGTGGAAATTACTGGATTTGAGACCCTTGTGGATATCTTTGCTGTACAACTCCGCAATAATCATAGAATAGTTTGGGTTCAAAGAGGCCTTTAAAGGCCATCTAGTCTAACCTTTCTTCAACTAGGTCAGGTTGCTCAGAGCCTGGTCCAAACTGACCCTGAATGTTTCCAGGGATGGGGCATCTCCCAGCTCTCTGGGCAACCTGGGCCAGTGTCTCTTCAAGATAAGATTTTGAAACATGTCAAGTGGAGCTTCAGGTTAACTGCGCCCCAAAATTCATACATAAAAGGCAGCTCTTTGCAGCAGTAGGAGCTTTGGCACTAGCCAGCAGAGCTGGGGCTCTGGTCCCAAGCTCGGCCAGGTGTGGCTGCTGTTGTGGAATGTCCTCCTGCAAAATCCGAATTCCCAAATGAAGCCTTGAGGCAGTTCCCACCCCTGTAACCACCTTCTGTCTTCACTTTGTGTGGGATTTTTCTCCTCCTCACGGTTTCCTTGATCTCAGCCACACCTTGAAGGTATCACCATGTTTTGGTGGCAGAAGTGTGAAATCAGAGGTTCTGCTTTATTCCCCCACAGCGTGTTTTGCCCTTGCCGCATCCATGGCTGGGCTGCGATCCCAGGTGGGATCTGTGCCCAAGTGTCTGCAGATGTTACCCAGCAGGAAAGGAGGAAATTTGGCTGGAGCTTGCCGTGACAGCGTTGGCTGACCCTTGCTGCACCTCAGCCCCCCGAGACAAAGCGGGATGTGTAAAAGATGATGGCCAAGAGCAGTGATAGCTCCAGACAGACACCGCAGCTCCAGCCCAGGGGCATTGCCCCCCAAAAAGGTCCCTTCCAACCCAAACTGTTCCCTGGTTCTATGTTCTTCACATGCAGAATGCCCAGGTACCCAGCCAGGCTCTTCCTCACAGCGTTTTGTCACTCACACTGGATTATCCTTCTCCCCAGAAACAAGAAGCGTGTGCCATTTGCCAGCCTGTTTTTCTCTCCTACTTGAGACTAGCTGGAGCGTTTATAGGCTCGATATGCATATTCATTTAAAAATAAATAAATAAATAAATTGAAATATTGTGGAAGAAAAGAAGCTGTCTCTGAGTTAGCACAGCCTTTGGGAATCTGCTAAGTAAGATGCACTTAATTACTCTAGCTATGACTACATCCCATTTCTCTGATGTTTTCTCTGAGATGCAAAACGTCCTTTCAGCGGGAGCTGCAAACACATCCCGAGCCCTTTGCAGCACCTGGAAGAGGGAGCATGTGGGTCTGGATGCCCAGGATGGAGACAGGACCGGACCTGGCTCTCAGAACCACCCCTCCTGGTGACAGAGCTAATCATGTTCGGTTATTTAATTACCTTGGACTCCGTGGGGATGCTGAATGCTTGGTGGATGGGTGCAGCCCCAGTGAGCCCATGGCAGGGGTTGCATCCCATGGGATCGGTATTGCCAAGGGAGAAGAGGTTGTTTGCTTTTGCCAGGGGGAAAAATGGCATTCGTTACCTTCTCTCACTTCAGTTTGCCACCATTGCAATTTTATTTATCATTTACTTGCTTAATTAGACAGTTCACTGCAGGGGAATCCTCCTGTTCCTGGGACTTTCTTGGGGGGGAGGGGATGTATTAACACAACTAATCCTGGGTTCCATCAAAAGAAGCATGGCCAGCAGGTCACAGAAGGCAATTCTACCCCTCTGTTCCACTCTTGTGAGACCCCACCTGGAGTATTCTGTCCAGCTTTGGAGTCTTCAGCACAGGAAGGACATGGACCCGTTGGAACGGGTGCAGGGGAGGCCACAAAGATGCTCAGAGGGCTGGAGCCCCTCTCCTGTGAGGACAGGCTGAGAGAGTTGGGGTTGTTCAGCCTGGAGAAGAGAAGGCTCTGGGGAGATCTTACAGCAGCCTTCCAGTATCTGAAGGGGGTTACAGGAGAGATGGGGAGGGACTCTTTGTCAAGGAGTGGAGCAATAGGATGTGGAGTAACAATTTTAAACTGGAAGAGGGAAGATTTAGATTAGATACCAGAAAGAACTTCTTTGGTGTGAGGGTGGTGAGAGCCTGGCCCAGGTTGCCCAGAGAAGCTGTGGCTGCCCCATCCCTTGAGGGGTTCAAGGCCAGGTTGGGGGGGTCTTGGAGCAACCTGGTCTGGTGGGAGGTGTCCCTGCCCAGGGCAGGGGGGTTGGAAATCAATGATCTTTAAGGTCCCTTCCAATTTGAACCATTCTATGATTCTAAGTGAATACACAACTGAATTGGGCACACAACTGAAACATGGCTTCGTAGCAGAAAGCGGGACTAACCATTTCTCTGGCTTTATCGAAGGCCATTGTCACCCCATTGTCATCCCATTGTCACCCCATAGTCACCCTGGGGCTGTGCACAAGCCACTCACCTTCCTTTTCACCCCAGTTATTTTATATTTTGAGAGCACAAATGGCGCTTCCAATGCTTATCCTCACCGGTCCTGGGGACATCAGGAGCCGTGGGCAGGGGCTATGGGAAGGTGGCAACCTGGCTCATTTATTCCAAAACTGTGTTTATTAGTTGTTTTTTTTTTTTTTTTTAAATGGAAATGGAGAGAAATTTAGAGAGTAGCAGAGGATGGGGCCAGATGCTGCTCCTTCAGACATCAGTCATCAGGGTCACACGTGGGGACACCTGTCCTTCTGCAAAACCTCCTGGCCAGGGTGGGAAGAGATGGAGATACGAGAGAGGGGGGTGAGGGGGGCTCCAAACCAGCAACACTCAGCAAAGTTTTTGAGTGAAACCACCAATTTTTAATGACCTAAAGAACTAGGCAGCTGCCTGGAGGAGGCCTCTGGGCCAAGATATACTTTTGGGGGATGATGTCCCAAGAAAAATGCAGTGTCTTCACTTTTTAAAGGAGGGCTGTGGTTGAGCTGCTGTCAGCGGGAGGCTCCTGTGTGGATTCTATAAGCCAGGGCTCAGGTTTCTGGGTTTTTCCTACAAATTTTCATAAGCATTTGCAGCACATGTCCCATATCCATAATTGCACTTCTGGACTTGTTCTGCTCTACTGCATAAATAACATGCACTGTAAAGAAAAATTGTATGATTACATATTTAATGGATAAACGGAGCCGTTGTGGTCTATTGGCCACATAATAAAAGTTTCAAAAAAATTGTCTTAATACAGTATTTACCGAAGAGACTGCCATGGCTGCAAACGGGAATGAGCTATGTTAAATCTAAAAAATTTTTAAGCCACATTTCATAGCCTTCCCTGTTTCTAAAACACCCGTCTTCTAAACTTTTTCCTTCATTTAAATTTAAAATAGGGACAATAAATTATTCTTTTCCTTAGCAGCTGGCAGATCTTCTCCAACATGAAAGGTCTGGATTAAGCTGACAAAATCCCAGACAAATGTACCTTTTCCACACTGAATTTGGGAAGCACCTGTTGTCCATCCCCACCGTGCCTGGCCTGCAGCCTGCACGTCCTCTGTGTCTTTTCGGCTGGGATTTCCCATGCAGCGGGTGTTCCCTTGCAACCCCCTCCCCGTTCAGCCTGGTCTCTAAGTCAGCCCTGGTCAGACCCCTCAGGCAAGACATTATTTTCTTCCTGAGAGTTAAATCCCCGCACTTCATAACTCATACGAAAAAAAAAAGGCAGATCTAGGAAAATCTGTTCCTCTGACACACGCTCCCCTACCGATGGAGAATCTGAAAGAGAGCAGAACGTGCTGCCGGGTGTTGTGTAAAGCTCTTGATTCCTGACCTGCAGGAGTAAATCTGGTTTTGCGCTCGGATTTATTTCCTCGGAAGCCTTCCGAGCCCTTGCAGGTCTTCCCTGGGTTTCTTTCTGTATGTGCTGCTAATGGAGCTGGCAAGCGTCCCCTGGTAATGAGAGATTGCACCTCAGCGGGCTTATCGGAAATGAAGATTGTTAATAAATAAAGCCTGGGTCTTTAAACTCATGTTAACATTAATCAGATTAATACAAAAGGGAAAAAGCCTTGAAAACGTTTCAGGCAGGGCTTGCTCTCCCTCCTGCCGACTTCCCCCATGGCTGGATGAGGCTGAGCCCTGCTGCTGGGGGGTGGCTGGGTAGGGGTGGATCCTGGGGTGAAAATGGTTTTTTTCAGGAGAAATGTTGCAAACTGGAAATGGGGTCTTGGGTCGGACGACAGCAGGGCAGCCCCAAAACCTTTCATGCACCTGCAGCACAGCCGGGCTTGTNCTGTGAGGTCCATCCTCGACCAAGGGGATCCTCCCATGCACACAAACACATACACACATATATATATATGTAAATGTTCCATTTTTCTTTCTAATCTTTCCAGGCTGTTGGCTCAGCAGCCTCAGGAGGCGTTGGTGCCCATGACCTGTGCCACCTCCATGCGTCCCTGCAGCCCTCTGTGATTAGTTGCCTTTCAGTCCCATCAGACATCCCCTTGCTCTCGTCTTATGAGAACAGATAAAGAGGTGTTAGGAAACGCTATCTGGGGGGACAACTCTGTCTGGTACCCACCTTTCTCCTCTCTTATGCTTCTGCATCATCATCTCATGCGTTGCTTCTGGTCCCTTCCCTCATTGGGAGATCCTAACAGGCAGCAAGTAATTCTCTTTGCCCTTGTCTGGACTCTTTTTTTATTTGTTTTTATTTTCTGCTACATTCATTTCTAGTGGGATTGCAACCATTTACAGTATCTAAAATCAGAAGAGTTGTGTCAGCAATGCTTATCAATATCTAAAGGACAAGAGGATGGGGCCAGACCCTTCTCAGTGGTTCCTGGTGACAGGACAAGGGGCAACAGGCACAAACTGGAACATGGGAAATTCTATCTCAACATGAGGAGGAACTTCTTTCCTGTGAGGGTGGCAGAGCCCTGGCAGAGGCTGCCCAGAGAGGTGGTGGAGTCTCCATCTCTGGAGACATTCAAAACCCACCTGGACACGTTCCTGTCCAACCTGCTCTGGGTGACCCTGCTCTGGCAGGGGGTTGGACTGGATTATCTCCAGAGGTCCNTGCTGGGGGGTGGCTGGGTAGGGGTGGATCCTGGGGTGAAAATGGTTTTTTTCAGGAGAAATGTTGCAAACTGGAAATGGGGTCTTGGGTCGGACGACAGCAGGGCAGCCCCAAAACCTTTCATGCACCTGCAGCACAGCTGGGCTTGTTCCCATCTCATCTTCCCTCCCTGACCAAGACAGGGGGTTGTTGCTGCTCCCACCTGACCCAACCACTTCAACTTTGGGTTACACCATGGCATGGGGAGAGATATATGCTCTGTAAGATATTTTTATTTTGTCTAATGTAGCATTCAACATCTCTTACTNGTTTTTATTTTCTGCTACATTCATTTCTAGTGGGATTGCAACCATTTACAGTATCTAAAATCAGAAGAGTTGTGTCAGCAATGCTTATCAATATCTAAAGGACAAGAGGATGGGGCCAGACCCTTCTCAGTGGTTCCTGGTGACAGGACAAGGGGCAACAGGCACAAACTGGAACATGGGAAATTCTATCTCAACATGAGGAGGAACTTCTTTCCTGTGAGGGTGGCAGAGCCCTGGCAGAGGCTGCCCAGAGAGGTGGTGGAGTCTCCATTTCTGGAGACATTCAAAACCCACCTGGACACGTTCCTGTCCAACCTGCTCTGGGTGACCCTGCTCTGGCAGGGGGTTGGACTGGATTATCTCCAGAGGTCCCTTCCAACCCCTGCCAGTCTGTGATTCTGTGATTCTGTCACCTGGAGGAGCTGTAATAAGGTGATGGCCACTAACAGAGCTTGCCCCGACACATTGGGGTCTGTCCCAGGCCATGTCCTGGTGCTTTGCTGCTGCTGGGGCCTGGGGACGTAGAACCCTCTGGCTTGATGGTGGTGTCACAGCTTTGGACAGACCAACATGGTGGGAGCAGGGACTTGGGGTTTCCAGTGATGGCTTTTGTGTTTACTAGGTTTAATCCCATTAGCGCTAGGGACCAACATCTGTAGAGGTGGTGCAGAAGGGTTGGTTGTGGCACGTTCATAAATTCAGAGAAGCAGATATTTTTTTTCATCTGTGCAGTTACTAAATGCCAACACCAAGTATTGCTCAGAAAGAGCGTTTGGGATCTCCAGCCTCTGACGCTACATCACTGAGGTACCAGGGCTGGACTGTCAGGCTTGGCCCCAGAAAAGCCCAGGACATTGGAAGGCCCTCCCTTCTCCCAGTTGTTTGGCAAAAAAATGCTCAGTTCTGAACTCTTCTTTCAGCCCCCTGGTAGGTGCCAGAGACCACTGGTTCCTGAGGCAGGCAGGGGCACCTCCTGGATGCCCAGATATACATACAAAGACAATTTAGCACCTCTCCATTGTTCCCGTGGGCAGGGAGATGGCAGGAGCAGAGCCCGGGGTGCTTGGTGCTCATTTCATGGCTCTTGACTGGTTTGGAAGGGGGCATGAGGAAGACTTCACCAGCTGTGTAGAATGATTTTAAATCAGTCAGTAAGAGTTCATCGTAAAGTGATTTGACAGCATGATAAACAAATAAATACCTTTTTTAACTACAAAGTGATATTCTCCTAACTCAGATCCAGGAGATGGTCCACTCAGACGCCACGTCCTACGAGTCCAACCGTCAAGTGCCCCTGATCAACCGCCCTGGGATGTTAGCTGGCCCCATGAGTGCTCTCAGCCAGTCACAGCTGATTTCTCAGATGGGGATGCGGAGCAGTGTTACACACGGTTCCCCCTCGCCCCCGGGAAGTAAGTCTGCTACACCATCTCCCTCCAGTTCTACTCAGGAAGAGGAGACAGAGTCACATTATAAGGTACGTGCAGTCACGCCTGTGTTAACAGGCAGCAAGAAAATGGCAGATAATGTTTTTCAGTGAGGGATAAATTGCACTAAATGAGAGCACGGGCTTTTGGCCTTTTGGGTTTTTTTAACATATATACAGCGGGAGATTTTCCCAAGGATGGGGAGATCATTCCGAGCCTCGGGTGAGGCCAGCGTGGCAGGCTGGCACACACGCTTGGGTTGTGCATGCAAAAAGTTTGGCAATGAGAGGTGTTTTTTTCTCTCCACGGTTTCCCAGGTCTGTCAAGCTGCAGAGTTTCCTCTGTTGAGGGTTTTGATGAGTTCAGGGCTAAGGTTCTGCAAATGCTTAGGTGCAGAATTAGGTTTCTGGTAGCGGGTAGAGGAGATTAAAACCAGGAAGGACAATAACACAGGGTGGGGTTTAACTGAGAAAACCAGACGTGGCTTGCGAAGGAAAAAAAACCAACCAAAAAGTCAGAAATTAAAAGAGAACTGGAGCACTGGGTCCAGTTCTGGGCTCCCCAGTTGAAGAAGGACAGGGAACTGCTGGAGAAGGTACAGTAGGGGACCACAAAGATGATGAGGGGCCGGGAGCATCTCTCTGATGAGGAAAGGCTGAGGGATTTGGGTCTGTTTACTCTGGAGAAGAGAAGGCTGAGGGTGGATCTGATCAACACCTAGAAATACTTCAAGGGTGGGTGTCAGGAGGATGGGGCCAGGCTTTTTTTCAGTGGTGCCCAGGGACAGGACAAGAGGTCACAAGAGGCAAAAGCTTGAACACAGGAGGTTCCATCTGAACATGAGGAGGAACTTGTGAGGGTGGCAGAGCCCTGGCAGAGGCTTCCCAGAGAGGTGGTGGAGTCTCTGTCTCTGGAGACATTCAAAACCTGCCTGGACACATTCCTGTGCAACCTGCTGTAGGTGGATTTGCTTTGGCAGAGGGGTTGGACTAGATGATCTCCAGAGGTCCCTTCCAACCCTGTATCATTCTGTGATTCTGCCTTTCAGTCAGCCTGGGCGTGTTAGGTAGTCAGCAATGTCTTAGTGGCACAGAGTCAGCCTCTAGAGCCACCACAACTCCTGGTGAGCATGACACCAAGAAAACCAAGGGTTTCCTAGGGTTTTGGGGACATCTTGGTTGTTGCCTGTCTTTCTCAAAACGCACCAGCAAAGCGAGCAAGACACACTGTGTTCTGTGAGTCTTCCATCTGTTGTTTGTTGAGGCCCAATTGCAGCAATTGCAGGGTTGCTGCCTCAATGCCCAGTGGGTCTCTGCACCTGCAGTCGCTTTGCCCATGGCTCAGCCCTTGGGGGATGCAGTTCCGCTGGGGCAGCAAGGTGTTGGCTGCCCAGGGTTTGCCTTTAGCCATGAATGTGGCTTTGGTGTTTCAGGCATAGAATCATAGAATGGTCCAGGCCGGAAGGGACCTCTAGGGTCATCTAGTCCCACCTCCCCGCAGTCAGCAGGGACACCCCCAACTAGACCAGGTTGCCCAGGGCCTCATCGAGCCTCCCCTTGAATATCTCCAGGGAAGGGGCTTCAACCACCTTCATGGGCAACCTGTTCCAGTGCTCCACCACCCTCAGAGTAAAGAACCTAATCCTAATATCCAGTCTAAATCTGCTCTTCTCCAGCTTGAAGCCATTGCCCCTCGTCCTGTCACTGCAGGACTTTGTAAACTTGTTCTCTCATCCCGTGCTGCATCACACCCAGAGAACCCCAGCAAAACCAGGCAAAACCCTGATCTGCTCTGCTCCCTCCTGGCAGCGTCTGTTTTCCACAAGTACCATTTTCTCCTCAGCGCTGCCTGAGCAGGACCTACAGTAAAACCATCCCCACAGCCACGATTGGATTGTGCCGGTTGCCAGCTCCTTCGCTTGGTCAATGGCTGTGAGGAGAGCAGGTGTCCCCCCCTCCGTGGCACTTAAGTAAATCAAACAGGATTACAGTTAGTTAAAATACCATCTCACTTGCTAACGGGCTGAAGCCCTGTAAAACTTTATTATTATTTTTTTTTCTCCTAATAAGCTGGCCTTTCACCTCCAGGCCTCCCATTCAAGGCCAATTGGGCAATTTGAAATTAAATGCCATTTTTTTTTGGTCTCTCTGCTCATTCACTAATGGTCACTGTCTGTTTGACAAATGTCACTGCGCTGATACTGGATGTAATGACTGGTCAAGAGCTGCTGAGCGGAGAAGGGGAGCGCTGCTGCCCTTTCCTCCCAGTCCCTGGCCCAAGCCAGATGAAGCGAAGCCTCTTCAATCCCGGCACTTCCAAAAGTGCAAGCAAATCCATCCAGAGAAAAGGCCTTTTGCTCCCGGCACTCACTGGGAAGCACAGTTGTTGCAACAGCTTGGTGTTTAGATCTGGGTAAATTGAGGTTTTAAAATTTTTTATATTTTTGTTTTTTAAGACCTTTAAGGACAGACTGGGCAAATTTCTAAGTGGTATAATTAGCCCGGGCACCTGGTAGAGCAGGGGCTGCCGAAGTCAGGTAGGGGCTGAGTGCTCGGTGCATGAGCACAGTGGGTCTGCAGGAGGAGATGCTGGTACCCTGTTTGCCCCCGTAGGATGCTGAGATCAGGCTGCGGCAGCAGTTTTATTCTCTCACCTCCAGCATGTTTAGTTTTTCTGCCGCTGTGAAATAAGGATAATGGTGCTTTCCTGTAGTGCGAGCTCTCACTGGCCGCAGTTAAGGCCTTGAGAGCTTTGATGTATGTCCAAGTGCTTTCCAGGGGGTCTTCTCCTTTGCACACCATCACACAGAGGCTTCTGCAGTCCCGTCTATTCAACACACTGCTCGGGGCTCAGCCGTGGGCTCTTCTTTCTGTGCTGCCTTGACTGGAAGTTTACATCCAGTTTTACATCCCAGCCCGCTGGCAGCGTCTCGTGCTGAGCAGCCGCAAAGTCCAGCTGCTGTTGCCTGTGTCCTGCTCCCCTTGATTCAGCCACCCATGGGCTGGTGGATACAACCAGTCCCAGTCAATCCCGCCGGGCCGTAGAGAGTGATGGGTGCATGCACAGCGTTCAAGGGACGCTNTTGCTGTGAGGGTGGTGAGAGCCTGGCTCAGGTTGCCCAGAGAAGCTGTGGCTGCTCCATCCCTGGAGGGGTTCAAGGCCAGGTTGGAGGGGGCTTGGAGCCATCTGGTCTGGTGGGAGGTGTCCCTGCCCAGGGCAGGGGGGTGGAACTGGATGGTCTTTAATGTCCCTTCCAACCTGAACCATTCTGTGATTATATGATTCTATCATTTAAAATATAGGATTAAAATAGATGAATTCCTGAATATTTTTCCTGGATAGAGTACATACCTGTTAGCAGGGTGAAGGAAATTTTCGATCGCCCCACTATGATGACCAGTGTGATGGTGGTGCTGCTTGGTCAGTGCTTGCGAACCTCCTGCCTCTGGAGCAGGAAAGCTGAGCTGCTGTCACACATGTGGGCAAGGACAGTCAGAAGCAGCTTGCCAAGGGGGATTATTGGGCTGGAAATCAGAAACTATGTAGAAGCCAGTTTTGGAAAAATTCATAGACTGCTCAAGGGATCTGGCTGGGATGCAAGGGGTTTGGAGAGGTCCCAGAAGAGGATCAAGGGAGAATGAGCTTGTGATGCCAGGGAGGAGGAAGGGGGTGACTAAGAATGAGTGTCTGGGAAGCCCCAGCTCTGGAGCAGGCACAACTGAAGCAGCCCAAGTGTTGACCCAAGCTGTGAGGAGGCACCCAAGCCAGGCTCAGGCACCCACCAGCTGTTTGGCCAATGATACTGGAGGTTCCTGGGGGCTACAGAGACCCCTCAGGGCGACTGCCCTCCTTGCTGTGCCCTTCTCTACCTGTGCCCTCTCTCATCCCCTTTGCTAACAAGCTACAGCAGCGTCTTATATCAGACTACTCCCAGGTGACTGCTAAGGTTGATCTCTCGCTTCTGCAGGTTACTGGAGAGAAAAGACCGTCAACAGACCTGGGCAAAAAGCCCAAAAGCCAAAAGAAGAAGAAAAAGAAGGATCCCAATGAGCCCCAGAAGCCCGTGTCAGCCTATGCCCTGTTCTTCAGAGACACGCAAGCAGCCATCAAAGGGCAAAACCCCAACGCCACCTTTGGAGACGTATCAAAAATCGTTGCGTCCATGTGGGACAGTTTGGGAGAAGAACAAAAACAAGTGAGTTAATGATGTCTTCTCTTTTTTTCAACTGTTTCAGCGTGTTATTCCATGGTACAGAGCCACAGAGTCTTCCCAGGCCCATTCGGAGCATGGCCGGGGGCTTGAGTAGCCTGAAGCGTAGGCACAGAGACGGAGGCTATTTTCCAGAGTGATGCTCAAGTGGCCACTGCCACTCGAAGCAAAGCTGGACTGGTTTGTGTGCCCTGAGACGGTGTGGTGGGGACGTGATCCTGGCCTTTGGACACCTCCTTGGGGTGCCCTGCAGGCAGGTCCTTGCCACTCTCACGTCCCAAGGGTCTGACCACCGTCACAGGCAGAGCAGGAATGGGGTGGTAGAAGGATGCGCTAAGTTTGCTTTGCTTCTGCCCCTCTTTTAGGAAAACCTCTGTTGTTACATTGGGAAGAGCAAATTTTTCTGACAACTAATTGTTCTTGAGATGGTCATACTTTGCAAACACATCAGTGTCCTTTCTCTGACCCAGGGTTTTTACAGCCTTAGGTGAGAGATGGGTTTGTATTTGCTTATTTATTTACAAGGAGTGACAGCAACCGGCTAAAAACTATTAACTCTCTACATCACTGGCCTGAAATCTAACACTGAGGCTTTAAAAGCTTAGGAAAGAGATGTCTGAAGTGGCCTCCCAGAGGAAACCTTCCTGCCCCAAAGCTGTCAGCCACTTTCAGTCTGCTTCATGCGGAGACTACTCGGTCCTGCTTTAACTCGATGCTGAGTCAGTTACAAAAGCCTGTAATTGCTTGTTGCCTATTGAGAAAACCCCAGGGAACCCATTCTGGAGCAAGTATGCCTTTTTATCGGGCAGAGTGAGACCTGCCACTGTGTGTGATGTGTCTCTGAACCCAAACATGCTTTCACTGACAGTCTCCCCATGAGCAGTGAGCCCTTCTCCTAGAGCCTGGCTGCCGACTTCAGCCTGACTCTGTCTCTCCTTGGGTGTCCATGGCCAGCATCTGAAGCAGCTACGTTTGGGAAAGGAGGAAAAAAGTCATTTAACTGGAAGGCATGCTAGGAAATAGCCTTGCTTTCCACCCCGCATCAAGTCAGGAGTGAGAGCAAGGCATCTTCTGGGTAGAAAGCCCTTTTGCTGGTCCGTCTGGAGTGTCCATACTTTGCAAAGTGCTACTTTGATGTTTTCATGATCCTCCCTTTTCTCCTCTTTGGATGGATCGCTGGGGGACCATGCAGGAATTTCTCACGCTGAAAAAGGGAGGAAGATGCCTTTCTTGTGCAGCAGGTTGACCCCAGCCCTGCTGCCCGGAAGGGACAGGGCAAGGGCTGGGTTTGGGCTGTTGGTGCAGAGTGTGGGAGGTTCAGAAGCACAGAAGAGCTTTTATGTCACTTCTTTCTCCTGGCTTTCATCCCCCCTCCAATGTCTCATGCTGCCTCTCCCCTACTCCATCTGGTTACAAATACCTCTCTAGGTTGGGCACTGAGCATGGCTACAAATGTGCTTTATATAATGGAGTTGCTGGTGCGACCCTGACTCAGCGCAGCGCGAACGCTCGGCTCTTAATTAACGGCAGGGATTAGACCAGTCCGTTTATCTTCCCTGCTAACTCTCCTTTCTCCTCTTTTATGAGATAGTAGCAGCCTTGCCATCTCTTTACACACGCTTTCTAAGTGGCTCCGTTTCTCCCTTTGTAATTGATTTAATTAAGTCATTTGTTCCTTGTCTGAACGCTTAAATATTAACTTCCTGGCTGTGTCTCCAGCTGTATACTTTTCTCCCACGACAGCTACCTCCCTGCCCAGGACTGGGGCTGGAGGGAGGCTATTTATCTTGGGCTCTGGCACTGTGTGGGCTGGTTTGTGCGATGGGGCACGTTCACTCAGGAAGCGTTTTGGCTGGAAAAGAGTATCTTTAGTCCTTGTTTGCTTTCCCCTGGCAGCATCCCTAGCCGAGTTTGTTTAGATTCATAAGGCAGTGCAATGGAAAGGGGAAAAAAAAAGAAAAAGGAAAAACAAAAAAAAGCCTTAACAAAAAAAAAGTCTTTAATATATGAAAACAAGTGCCTAGGATGTCCTGCGAGTCCTTTCTCCCGTGCTAGGTGTAGGCAAGCAGCCCATGCCAAGCACTTTCTTGGAAAACTTGGAGCTGGGTCTCTTTCTTTAGCTTAGAGAAGAGGAGACCGAGGGGTGACCTTATGAATGTTCATAAATATGGAAAGGGTGAGTGTCAGGAGGATGGAGCCAGGCTCTTCTCAGTGAGAGGCAATGATAGGACAAGGGGCAATGGGTGCAAACTGGAACATATGAGGTTCTACTTGAGTATGAGGAAAAACTTCTTCACAGTGAGGGTGAGGGAACACTGGAAGGGGCTGCCCAGAGAGGTTGTGGAGTCTCCTTCTCTGGAGACATCCCAAACCCACTCGGGCACGTACCTGTGTGACCTGCTCTAGGTGTTCCTGCTCTGGCAGGGGGATTGGACTGGATGATCTTTCAAGGTCCCTTCCAATCCCTGAGATTCTGTCATTCTGTGAACACCTCAGGAAGGGATGGTGACCAAGCAGGACTGCTTTATTGTGATGCCATCACTGGCCAAAATCCTGCTGGGATCTGGGAGTCCAAACTGCAATGTGGCTACACCAGACTGTGGTTCGGTTCATCACCAAACAGGAGCATCATGGAAAGGGGAAGTATTTCACCCATTGTGCTGCTCCTAGCTCTAGCAACAACAGTAGTTTTGAGTATCTTCACGTCCTCACTGTCCTACTGCAGTGCAGAAGGCAACCCAGAGGAAAAGCCAACACAGAGATGGCAAAGTAGACAAGCAAGAGCCAAATCTGGATGTCCTTGCTCAATCAGGACCAAGGTTTTAGTTAGAGAAAGCATGGGAAAAGAGGGTGGGATCTGAGGCTGGAGGATGTGACTTTGACCCGAGATGGTCAGGGCAGGGCTGAGGCATCACATCTCCAGAGGGCTGATGTGCAGACCTCAGTGCCACCATGCAGTTATTAAGTAGTTGGTTATACCACTGCTAGTTTCTGCTTCAGATGAGGATTACAAACCTTATTTCCCACTTTGCAATGGGCACAGCATTTCCCCAGCCCTGGGTGTGCTTTGGTCCCTGCCTTCTGGGAGAAGAGCAGGCAGAGGAGGCAGGGAGCAACCAGGGAGGGGGTTGCAAGTTGACTGATCAACCCAAACTCAGCCAGGGCATTTTGGACTCGTGGTCCCGCACCACATGTCAGAAGGGAGGAGGAAAGCCTAATGCCAGTGGCTCGTAGCCACACTGCCAGTGCCTTGGGCTTGGAGGGGTGGTCCTGTGCCTGCCCAGGCAGACAGAACCTCAGCCCCCGCTTGCCCCACAGATGCTGCTGGAGCATTTCTGAGGCAGAAACGAGATGCCTCCCCTCTGCCAGAGAGCTCAGGCCGGTACGCACAGGGTTAATCCTCTGCCATTTGTGCTGCTAATGATTATATGCACTGTAATATCAAAGCTGTAGCTATTTATTTGCCATTGAGCAGGTGCTGCTGCTCCCACAAAGCAAATTTGCTTTCTCCTCCTGATGAAACAAGCAAAATAAAGGTCGCTCACGTCCCATTTCAGATAGGGTTGGGCTGGTTTTTTTTTTCCCCCCATGCAGGAGCTGAAAGACAAACACCGAGCGGGAAACAGAATGTGCATTATGCGAGAAACCATATAATCTAGGAGCATCTTTGATTTGGCTGCTGCTGTCACAGACATGCATTTCACAGAGAGGTTTCTCCCCCCCACACACCTCCCCTCCACTTTTCTTTCGTTCTTACTGGTTTATCATTTGTGCCTTTGTCATTTTTGTTCCTTCTTCTCCTTCTCTTCTCAGCCTCTTCACAATGAATCTTCATTTTCCCTCTGACACACTTGTATCTAAATTTCCTTATTTCCTGCCTTTTTTTATTTATATCTGTTGCCTGGTGATTTGATCATGCTGTGGAATACAGGATTAGCAATCTCCGTGTCCTTGGGTACCGCTCAAGGACACCTGTTCTGCGAAGCGCCGTTTTCTTCCCCATTTTAACCCCTTCCACTGCGGCCGCGCGTGCGTAACAGCAATAAATAAGAATACCTTTAAATAACTCCAGCCCTGCATTAGCAGGATGTTGTAATCTTCCTTCTTCAACAGCTGGTGTGGCCCTGCCTAAGAAGCTTACATGGGAATCTGAAGAATGTGATTCAGGGAAGAAAAGAAAAAAAAAAATAATAATAATATTAATACATACTCTTTGAACTTTGCAAATAGTTTAGCAGCTGTTCCTGTAGAGATAGCTTAGACTTTGGTGGAGAGTGAAATGCTAATTCTGCCATTATCATCAAATGGGGTACCTGTCACAGTAATCCCCCCGCAGCTCCAGGTCCCTGCTCCAGGCTCCTAGAATCCCCTGCCTCTGTGTTATTTTTATTTTTTTTTCATTTCATTTTTATGGGCCTTCTCGGTGTTACCCAGCGAGATTTAAAAGGCGGCCCAATTTGATGGAAATTGGAAGAATTTGAGCACCAGGTTGGAGCAAACACTGCTAATTGACTAGGGAGGATTTTTTCCCAGCACAGACGTTGGTGCTCACAGCCTGGTCCCAGCTTGTGCCACCCAGCAGAGCTGCAGCCACCTCCTCTCCTTCCACGGGGCCACCAGCCCTCCCACCACCAGTCCTTGCTCCCGAGCAGGTAACACCCAGCCCTAGATGACTCTCCTCCCTTCGGGGCACTCATTGGGGTGATAAGCCTGGAAACTCTCTGGAGTGTATTGAGAAGTCAACAGTGGGATTTTCTCTTCTCTGCCATATTCTCTTAATTCACTCTCTGAGCACCTTCCCATTGCCCACTGTATTATGGGAAAAAGGACGTTGGTTTGGAGCCTGGTGATGGTGGAACATAGGAACGCTGCCAAGCTGGCCATTGCAGGTGTCTCTGGAAACTGCTACTTTTTGCTTGGAAATCCACCAACAAATTCAAAGCTTTGGGTTGATGTTTCCCTAGACTCAGGAAACTCAAAGCAGAGGCATCAGGAAGCTCCTGAGCGATCACCTGAGTGAACTAGGGCTATGAAGATGATGAGTGGACTAGAACATCTCTCTGATGAGGAAAGGCTGAGGGACTTGCATCTTTTGAGTCTGGAGAAGAGAAGGTTGAGGGGGGATCTGATCAACACCTATAAACACTTAAAGGGTGGGTATCTGGAGGATGGGGCCAGTCTTTTTTCAGCTATGCCCAGTGACAGGACAAGAGGGAACGGGCACAAACTTGAACATAGGAAACTCCATTTCAACGTGAGGAGGAACTTCTTTCCTGTGAGGGTGGCAGAGCCCTGACAGAGGCTGCCCAGAGAGGTGGTGGAGTCTCTGTCTCTGGAGATGTTCAAAACCCACCTGGACACGTTTCTGTGGGACCTGCTGTGGGTGACCCTGCTCTGGCAGGGGGTTGGACTGGATGATCTCCGGAAGTCCCTTCCAACCCCATAGCATTCTGTGATTCTCTCATTTTGTAACTTGAGGGTAAACCAGGGCTTCCCATTCTAACTGCACAGAAGCAAAGTTGGACAAAATCAGCATTTCCAGTTGATCTTATGGGTCTGGAGACCCACTGGGTACACAAAGGTACCAGAGATGAGTTCTTGCTCATGATAGCCCAAGACCTGTACAGTAATGCTAAGTGACTCCATGGCCCAATGCATGTGGTGTTCCCGTGCAGATGCACAGCCTGGAGAATAACAGAGTGTTCACACTCCCAGGATGAATTACCCAGCAGAGAAATTACCGGCTCAGCAGAAAATAATACATCACCCATCTCATCTGATCCATCTGCTTGTTGAACCTGATACATCTCCGGAAGTCCCTTCCAACCATGTGTCTGCAGTGGGATGGAGGCATTGTGGGCCAGCTGTGAAGCTGCGTCACGGCAGAGCCATCACAGAGGAGAGATCCCACAGGAACTGCATCCTGCAGGTGCCGCTTGACAACCTGGACATTAAACTGCCCAATTCCAGCATTGCACAGAGCTGTCAGCGGTGAAGCCACCACCACTGGTTGCAGTTTCCTGCTGCTACCCCAAAGCCCTGGCAGTGAGGATCTGGAAGGGTCCAACCAGTTGTCCTGGCCTGGAAGGAAGTCTCCACATCTTCTGAGCATCAGGAAAAGCCACGTACTGGAGAAGGATGGAAGCACAAACCCCAAACTAGGTTTCAAGAGAGGGCTGGTGGAGACTAGTGTAATGATAGGGAAGATGTGAAGGGTTAGTACTACTCTGAAAAGCAGCTCCAAGAGCATGACTTCTCTTCTTCGAGAGCAAGGTCAGAAGTGTGGAAGATGAATGTTGTGTGCTTTTCATTGGAAGTTAGGGGTTAGATTTGTCACCCTCCTCCTCTGTTCCATTTGGAGTCTTCTGTGGGTTGTTCTGAGAACACTGGTCTGCCCTCACATGGAGGGGGCAGATGACTTACAGCCAGGCAGCACTATGAAGTCAAGGTAGAGGAAAGTAAGAGTCTTTTAGGATGCTTTAATCAATGGTAATTGCTACTTGATTGTGGGTTTATCCATTCATTCTCCAAAAGACTGCTTCACATCACTGCATCTCCACCAGGGTAAAGGACAAGCCCTCCTGAAACCATACAAATACTTCCCATAGCCAGAGCCTACCATGTCCCCAAGGATGTCAGATGCTCCACAGCTCCCATGCCACAGCTGGGAGAGCCCGGAGGAACTGGAGTCCTGCTTAACAAACAACCTCATGATGGGCATCATCAACAGGGCCTCCCACATCCAAGGCTGTTGACCTCAGGATTTAGCAATCCAGACTATAGCTATTAGTGTGAATCACAGAATCATGGAACACTATGGGGTTGGAAAGGACCTCTGGAGATCATCCAGTCCAACCCCCTGCCAGAGCAGGGTCACCCAGAGCAGGTTGGACAGGAACGTGTCCAGGTGGGTTTTGAATGTCTCCAGAGATGGAGACTCCACCACCTCTCTGGGCAGCCTCTTCCACGGCTCTGCCACCTTCAGAGTAAAGCTTTTTTGCCACACGTGTAGATGGAGTTTCCTGTGTTCCACTTTGCCTATTGCCCCTTGTCCGGTCATTGGGTACCACTGAGAAGAGCCTGACCCCATCCTCTTGACACCCATATCTTTATTCTGATAAGTGTTGATGAGATCCCCTCTCAGTCTTCTCCAGCTGAACAGCCCCAGGTCTCTCAGCCTTTCCTCATCAGAGAGGTGCTCCAGTCCCTTCATCTTTGTAGCCTCCGCTGGACTCTTTCCAGTAGTTCCCTGTCCTTTTTGAACTGGAGGGGCCAAAACGGACATAGTTCTGGGAAGGAGATGTGCTGAGAGTTACACAGTAAAGCAAGACTGGGTTAGTTGGTCTTAAGGGAGGAAGGTACAGAATAAGTCTTCTAGGGAAGGAAGAGGTCTTCTAGAGGACTTCTAGAAGTCTTCTAGGGAAGGAGGGATGCAGAGGAGGGTGCGAGGAGGTGAGGAAGAGCCGGGAAGGAGTAAGGATGGCATGGCCGTGTTTGCTGAGGCCATATGCAAAGGGAAGAGTGGTGTGGCAGCCACTGCTCCACAGGGAAGAAGTACTTTCGACTCATCTTAGGAATAAGCCGTGAGTTAGGATGATCCCAAGAGATATCTTGCAGGAAAGTGTATAATAGTTACAAGATAAACCCTCCAGATTTGCAAGCAGAATAAAATCCAAATTTATACATT
>VXBJ01005432.1:319441-333432 GCA_013400055.1 Nycticryphes semicollaris | reverse complement strand
TGCACCATCCGCAGAGCTCCCTCCTCAGCCAGCCCCTCAGCATGCAGCAGGTCCCCCAGCAGCCCCTCCTGTCCCCCCCCATGGCACTACAGGTACAGCCCCCCATCAACGCCTCGCCTCCCGGGCAGCAGGTGGGTGCTCTGAGAGGGTTTGCAGCAGGAACCGTCTTCTCCTCTTCTCCTTGGTTTCTGGGTGGTGTGGGAATGTTGGGGAGTCGATATTGTCCCCCAAGGGAGTCTTCTCCTGGCTCCATCAGCTTGCTGATCTCGAAGTTTGGGGGTGGTGTTTTCAAGACGGGGCACGAGCACCTCCAGAAATGGGGCAGATTTGTGCAATGGAGCAAGGAAGGCTCTTTCAGCCTGCCAAGATGCAGGGACTGAGGCTGCCCCTGGTAAAAGCTTCTTCTGTCCTGGCAGCAGAAGGACCCCCAGGGGGATCCTCGTAATCACTTTACTTGGGGTAGTTGTTGTTGCTCAGGGCAGCATTTTGTGAAGTTTCATATCACGTAAATTTGTGAATAAAAAGTAAAGAAAAAAAGAAATACTCCACACTGCCCTGGTTTGAATATTTTGGAGAAAATCATGTTTTTGGCCAAGTAACTACCATAACTCTTGTATCTATACATTTCCTGATGTTACCTAATTAAGCCAGCCCCCAGAAAATCAGGAAAGCTAATCAGCTTTCAAATGAAGCAGCTCCCCGGCATCCCTGTTACATCACCCACGGTGACAGCTGATGGGGGGAGCGTTGCCCGTTACCTGTGTGGCTGTTCTTTACCTTGCTAGTGTACGGTACGATGGGCGAACGCCTTCCTGCAAGGGGGGCTGCACCTGAAGCAGGGGGAGACAAAAAAAAACAACCTGGCTTTGATTGCCAGGGCTGATGCAAAGGCTTCTGTGGCCATTTACCACCCCCAAGGAGGGAGGTCTTGAAAAACAAGAGGGGATAAAGAGCGCTGTAACACAGATGGTGCTGCTCTGACACCTGCCTGCAACATCTCCTGTTCTGCAAGGTCCCACCACCGTGGTTTGGGGTCTTGGGATTGGCCCCGGCTGCTTGTCCCTGGGGCTCCCCTTGTGCTGTGAATGCATTTATGCAGTATTATTATTAGATTTGCTCTTTCTCCTGCTGCGTCTACCCCTGTAACCCTTCCTTTCCTTTTCCCCCCTGCAGGACTTCTCACATATTTCATCTGAGTTTCCAAACAGTGTTGGACCCCGTTCGCCCAGTGCATCGAACCCTCCGGGAAGCACCGAGTGGGACAACGACTACCCCAGCAGAGAGTGTGGGATTAACCACTGCAGGCCAGTAGACAAAACAACACATTGCTAATGTGCTTTCTGTTATCTGAACTGTGACAGTGTCCCAAAGCTCAGAACATGCCCTAAAACGTACACCAAGCTGGTAGGCAAGTTATGGTCAAGGAAGTTCAAGGTCTCCTCTCCTCTCTAGGCTCCCTGAAGTGATGCTATGGAAGCAGGTAACTTAAAAAAAAATCACAGATACATTCTTCATTGGGCCTGAAGAGGTTTCCTTTCTAAGGGTTTCCATCCCATTAGCGATGGAGGAGTGGGACACGTTTCCTGTTAGAGCGGGCCAGGGAAGCCCAGTCTCCCTAGGTGGAGTCCCTGGAGGTTTGAAGGTGGCCGTGGACATTCCTAAGCGATGTCCTTCTGTTCCTACAGTGGTTGCTTGTTCCGCTGAGGCCACAACGTCCCATAGCTGCCTCTACTGGGTCCCTTACCAGTCCTGGGGTTTCATCATGATGATCATTTCACAAAGCTGCGTCCTCCCAAGAGCCACGTGATGCTCCAGTCCTTCTGCACCTCGCAGGAGAAGGCCACAAACATCCGCACAGATCTTTCCCCTTAACACCCTACAACCTCTGCCAGCACACAGGTCCCTTCAATGCTGCTTGAATTTCCTCAATAAAAAAAAACATCAGGATAGTCTCAAAGCTGGGGAACAGGGAGGGTGTTGTGAAAGCCGTTTCCAGCCTCTGCCTAATCCACTGCTCTTGGCTCGGCAGTAAGAGTTCAGAGACTGCTTTTGGGGGCTGTAAAACAGGCACGGGGTCTACAGGGAGAGCAGGTAGGGAAGAAGGCTCGGTAGCTTCTGCGTATTGTTTGATTTCCTTGAAGTACTGGAACACAGTGCTTTCACTGGAGATAATAGCGAGCTCCCAGCCTTTTCAGAGCCCAGCTCCTGTCTGTGCCAGCAGAGCACTTACAATCTCTGGGCTGGGCACGGCACAGACTGTACAGACATTTATTTCTTTCAGGGAAATAAATAACTTGCTGAGCCATTAGAATATAGCCACTGTCTGCCCGTCCGAGGGGGAGGCTCTGCCACCAACTTTTGCATGGTCCTTCCTGAGGGCTCTCAGACAGCCCGGAAGGTGGAACCTCTTTGGGATTTGATGTTAAAAGTCACTTTAGATGCTGCAGGGAAAATGCTAAGGATGCTTGGAGGGTTACAGCACACAGATCCCGATTTCCATAGGCACAGAAATTATCCCTCCTAGAAATAAACATCGGTACTTCAGGGGATCTGTTGGGAAAACACTACATTCCCTCTGCAAATCCCACTGCCCAGGCCCCATGCAGAGAACTCAAGGGACTCTCAAAATGGGTGAAACACTCCCGTAGTAGTCGGGCTCAAGTTTTGTGTTGCTAAAACAAGCCCTGTGACATCTGGCTGGAGTGCCGTATTGTCAGCAGAGGGCCCATGCAATTCATGATCAAAGCTCATGCATTTCATGCCTTTGTCACAGCAGAAATATCGAATTTCATGGGTTTATCGCAGCTTCCTGGGACAAAAAAAAATAAATAAAATCATTCTAAACCCAGACAGATTATGCAGAGGCTTCCACCTAATTATTAGAGTAGATTATAGCGATGAACTCAGATGGGTGTAGATCGGTTCTGCAGAGACTGCTTGGTGCACTGAAAAATGCTGCAGTCGCTGTTGAGGAAGGAGCCCATCTCCCGTGAGTGGAGGCAACAGGAGCTGCTGGCAGCCCCAAACCAGCTTGTTCTCATGTTATCATAAAGCCTGGGGTGTCAGTGGTGCCACCACCCCCTGCTCCTGGCCTTTGCTGCCTGTGGGGACGCTCTGCATCGCTTGTAGCATCCACAGCCCCGCTTTGCCTCGAGGTTGCAGTCATATCGAGAAAAAGGGATGATCTGGTTGCCTCTCTGTGCTGCTTTCCCCAGGGAACTTGGCAGTAACTTGTAAACGATGTTTGTTCCAAGTTACCCTCAGGCTCCCACGGGGAGCACCATGCCCTGAGCTGGGGGGAGGGTGCGGGGTGCCCCAACGGCCCCCACAGTCACCAGGACTGAGGCAAAGCACTGAGAAAGGGATCTTGTTGGGTTTGATTCGTCAGTGCAGCTTCAGGTATCGTCAGGAAGTCTCTGGATCATGTAATTGCCCATTTCAACCTCACAACTGCGTTCAGCTTAATTGCAATTAAAGCCACACTCTGAGGAGGAGCAAAGTCAGCAACTGGCTGGGAAAAAACAAACAAACAAACAAAAAAAACCCAAACCCAATTATTTTCTGTTGTGAATCTGGTTCAGCTGTAGAGTCCCAGATTCCTGAAAGGGGGGATCGTACCAGCCTCCCCAGCACACAGACAGTCCTGTCTTGCCCTCCAGGTTAGGGTTTTTATTTGATGTCTGACCTTGATACCTCTTTAGCTTCCAACACCTGTTGGCACTGGGTTAGCTGGGGTAAAAACCCCCCAGTCCCATGTTTCCTTTGGTGTTTGTCACCCAGACAATTTCTGAAAAACTAACTAAGGTTGTCTTTCTCTCTCTGCCCTTCTCCATCTAATAAGGGAACTGCTGTAGGTATTTTGATTTTCCCAGCCTATCAGCACTAGTTAAAATGCCATTAAGTGACACTTCTTCCCGTATGCCCCTCAAATTCTAGGATCTTATGAGCAGACACTCCCTAACTCATAAATCAACCGTGTTGGAGAGGGTTTTTTATGTTTTTTTTTCAGCTCATCCTCTCCCCATTCCTAATGATTTTGTGCTTACTGACTTCCATCCAAATTTCTGAGCTCTTTCTGGGCTTAAGCCCAAGCTGTCCTAGATCACCAGCAGAGACACGGGTAATGTTTCTCAGTTCCTGCTTTGTATATGACTATCACTTCCCACAAGCAACTGCAGCATGCAATTTTATATATTGCTTTTTGCCATCCTATCACAAACTGCTTGCACAGCCTCCCCGTCTCCCTCACCTGACAGCCTTATTCTCGCCCTTGCTCTTTCCCAGGAGCCCACACAATACCTGGGGCTTTGCAATGACTTTCTCCGAGGAACCCAGCTCCCCTGTGCTGAGGGTGCTGCTCAGTTTACAGTCACTTCCAAATCTTCCTTTAATTCCTCCAGGAACCTCACTCGTTTGTAGGGTTTTTTTGCCCCCAACTTTTGATTACAACTTTTTCCATACCAAAGCTGTCTTCAGGGTTGCGTTTACCTTTGTCTCCTGGAATTTAGGTGTTTTGGTGATAACACTGAACTGGATTCGTCTTTCTTGTCCTTCATCTGTGACATCATCAGTCCTTCCTCTCACTTGCAAGGCACAGATTAGGTTCTTTTTGGGTGTCAACACTTCACAGAATCACAGAATGATATGGGGTTGGAAGGGACCTCTGGAGATCATCCAGTCCAACCCCTCTGCCAAAGCAGACCCACCCAGACCAGGTCCCACAGGAACATGTCCAGGCAGGGTTTGAACGTCTCCAGAGACAGAGACTCCACCACCTCTCTGGGCAGCCTCTGCCAGGGCTCTGCCACCCTCACAGGAAAGAAGTTCCTCCTCATGTTCAGATTGACCTTCCCATGTTCCAGTTTGTGCCCATTCTCTCTTGTCCTGTCCCTGGGCACCACTGAAAAAAGCCTGGCCCCATCCTCCTGACACCCACCCTTGGAGTATTTCTAGGTGTTGATCAGATCCCCCCTCAGCCTTCTCTTCTCCAGACTCAAAAGATGCAAGTCCCTCAGCCTTTCCTCATCAGAGAGACGTTCTAGTCCCCTTATCATCTTTGTGGTCCTCTGTTGTACCCTCTCCAGTAGTTCCCTGTCCTTCTTGAACTGGGGATCCCAGAATTGGACCCACTGCTGCAGATGGGACCTCCCCAGAGGGGCAGGATGACCTCCCTTCCACCTGCTGGTCACACTCTTTTTGATGCCCCCTAGGATGCCATTGGACTTCTTTAGCAACTTTTTTCCCCTCTTCCCACTCTTCTTTGGGCTAAAAGATGGGACACCTCATCCAAACACACAAAACCATGTGCAGCCACTTCACCCAGACACTTTTTACTTCACAAATTCCTGCTAACGATGGAGCGATCCTCTCCAAATGGGGGAATTTCCCAAATTGGAAACTAAATGAGCAAACACTGTAGAAAGGCATGGATAAACCATCACAAATGCACTTAGTTTGGGTTCAATTATTTATGGCAATACTTTGTAATGAACTGGGAAATGTTCTGTTGCTTTTTTTTTTTTTAATTAATGCAGTTTTAGTACTGGGATACCTCACTGCTGCTCAGTGGCATTAAATCTTCACTGAGTGCAGTAGGGAAGACCCCACATTTTAAATGCAGATGGTAGAATGTGGAGAGGAACAAAGTGCAGCCTCTTCTGTGCTCTATCAGAACACAGCTCTATCAAGAGCAGCATTTCCTTGCTTTCTGCTATTTCCCTATTATTCCACACAAACATGCCCACACTGGAATCTCCCAAAACTTTGTGCTGTTCCTCACCATCTTTTAAGGCCGGGGTGTCTTTATGCAGCCACTGGTGTTTCCATCAGGTCTGCGTAGATGATGAAACCCATTGAAATGCCTGGATTTCACAGCAAAACCCACGTCAGCCGAGGAGAGGGACTTCAGCCACTCCTACCACTACGATGTCCTGGAGATAAAAAGGGATCTGGTCTCTCTCGTAGGAGGCAGCTGGTGGCAAGTTAAAAGTGCCACATAGAGAGTTGAAGGACCAGGTATCACAGGTAGAGCCAGGAGAGGTGACACCTCTCTGCCCACCTTGCTCTAGAGCGGTCTACACACAGACAATGGTGGTATACACCATTTTCCCTCTCCAGGACACACGTGGATCTCTTGAAATCAAGGTCATTGCCTCAACAACGTGGCCAATTCAAGATCCTGGTGGGCCAGGGATATGCAGAGCATACAGCCTGGCTGCTGATCCACCAGCCCTTCTCCCCAGCCTCACACCACAGTCTTCCTTGGATTCCTTGAACCTCCTGCTGTTTTCATCAGACCCACAAGAATGGCCAGCTAATCCTGCTGTCTTAAATCAGTTTTCCCTTCATTCCCTTAATTTTTCTAGTTGGACTTCTTTTTGGGCAAGGAGGAGAGTGGCTTCGAGCAGGTGGTGTTTCCCGCTCCTGTGCTCTTCAGCCGTCAAACTTCTGTAAATCCTTCTGGGTACCCACAAGGGTCTTCAGGCAAAAGCCCCTCAATTGTATTTTTGAGACCCCCCTCTCCTTATGCAGTGTCAGAATGACACATTTTATCCAAAAGCAAGTGTACCTTTTCTAAATCTCCATGGCTTAGCCCATGTACAGCAGTGGCCAAGGGGCTCATTCCAGTCACAGGACAATGGTGGAGCTGGTCCCAGCATCACACTGGTGTGCTCTGCCGGGAAATCCAGAGCTGGCCCTCCCTTGCAGCCCCAGGAAGAGGAAAAAATAAGCCATGGGGAGGAATATATGTCTTAGCCTTTATTTCTCAAATTCAGGAAGAACTGAAAGTGCCACCTCCTTGATTCACCTCTGAGGACCACTTTGTGTTCTGCATTATGGAATGCCATAAAAACTATGGCACGGGTGAAAACGGGTGTGCAAATGCTCATATCAGTTCTCCCAGGCGGCTCCCCAGCTGTTTCCCTGCCCCATCTCACCTTCCCACCTCTCCTTTCTCTTCCAGCATGCTGCCAAGGGACAAGGCACTCTACCTCACCTAAAACCCACCATCTCGCTTCGAGGAGGCTCAGATGAAGGACACTGGAGAAGGTCTATCTTACAGACTACCCGCAGAAGCACCGAGCAAGTCGTCCGGACGAGAGAGCTACCACACACCACCTCGTCGCTGGCTTCGTTTCCAGGCTCTAAGAGCAGTTTTCTTTCCTTATGTTTTGAACTCTAAAGCCTACTCTCCGTGGAAGCCCAAAACCTCATAAATCATGAAGAACAAAAAAAAATTTAAAAAAATAAATAAATAAAAATTAAAAAAAAAAATACAAAAATTAAATAAAAACTATTTCTAGGTAGGTGGGGGGAGAGAGAGCAGAAGGCAAAATACGAGAGGAAAAAAATGTGAAAAAGATCATGAAAATATAATTTGTTGGATAGTTGTAAGTAGTTTACTAAGTGTTTTAGAGCTGTGCTAAAGACATCTTTAAGATTTTTTTGTGAAAAAAAATTAGTAGTTTACTTTATAGTAAAAGCATTTTATATTAATTGTAGCACATTTTTTAGTTATACATAGAAGGGAGATGTGTATAAAAAAACCAACAAAAAAAGCCTGCCAAACTTGTTTCTATTATTTGTACAGCAAGAAATGGACAATTTATATCCATGTTGTATGGCATTATTATATTTTTTCTGCCATATGTCCATCTATTTAAAAATTGCTGACAATGATTTTGTCTATTTATGAAAAATTAGAGAGCATAATTACCGTTTCTCATAAGGTGCATTTTGGGGTTTTTTTTATTTTTTATTTTGTTTGATGGTACTGCTTTGGCAGCACCTGGCACATTCAGTTCACAATGCTTATCTTACCTTTCTTTATAATAAAACATATAAAAAGTAGTACTGAACCAGTCTCTCCTTATTCAAAGAATCATAGAATGGTTTGGGTTGGAAAGGACCTTAAAGCCCACCCACTCTCACCCCCTGCCCTGGGCAGGGACATCTCCCACCAGACCAGGTTGCTCCAAGCCCCCTCCAACCTGGCCTTGAACCCCTCCAGGGATGGGGCAGCCACAGCTTCTCTGGGCAACCTGGGCCAGGCTCTCACCACCCTCACACCAAAGAAGTTCTTCCCCAGATCTCATCTCCATCTCCCCTCTTTCAGTGTCAAACCCCTCGCCCTCATCCTATGGCTCCCCTCCCTGATCCAGAGTCCCTCCCCATCTCTTCTGGAGCCCCTTGAGGGACTGGAAGGGGATCTGAGGTCTCCTCGGAGCCTTCTCCAGGCTGAACCCTCCCAACTCTCTCAGCCTGTCCTCACAGCAGAGGGGTTTCAGCCCTCACAGCAGAGGGGCTTCAGCCCTCCCAGCATCTCCATGACCTCCTCTGGCCCCACTCCCAACAGGTCCATGAATTATGGGAGAGGCACACCCCAAATGTCCCCGCCAGGGAGGTCCCTGCCACCCTATTGTCCTCCTCAGCTTCTCCATCCCTTGCTCCTCTCCCATCACATTCTCGCTTGCTTTCCTTTTTCTCCCCCCTTATTCTGGACCAATATTAATGAAATTTATCTGCAACCACACTGGGCGATGAAAGCTGTCACTGGGCAACAGCAAACAGACAAGAGGGAAAGGCCAACTTTATACTCAGCAGAGGGTACTTTTCACTCATGAACAATAGCTTCTTGCATTGCTGACAAAGGTATCCCATTTCCCAGCCCTTTTGACCCTCTTCAATTCTGCCAGCCCTTGAGCAGCCAGAAAATGTCCATGCAGCTGTGGGGGTCACCAAGCTGCCTGGTGGCCACTGGCAGATACCCACAAGAGCCCCATTTCCAACTTTTCCTTGGAAGCATGGATGAGAAGGACTCAAAAAGCATGGAAAACTCAAATGGCATCAAGGATGGGATTGGCATTCCCATCCTTCCCTAGCAAGGATGGAAAATTCAGATGGCATAAGAAAATAGCACCATGTGAAATTTCACGCCCCGGGCCACCTGCCTGGAGGAAACCTGTTCATTAATGTACCATTTTAAGCCCCTTCGTAGGAGCAGTTTGGCAATAGAAGTCTCACCACCTTGTGTCCCCAGTTGTTACCGTTGTTTCGATAAGGCCCAGTTTTTTCCAGTGTGCATTTAAATGGAGGCGTGTGGAGCTGGGGGATGGCTGTGTTTCTCATGCAGTTTGGGGCACTGAATCTCGTTCAGGTCCAAATCCCACTGCTAAGATCCTATTTTTCCCCACTCCTGCCCTGCTGTGATGAAAGTGACCTTAACCTTTGTGTTCTTCAGTGACTTGAAATAACTTTTTTAAGCTTTGAGACCATTTTAATAAGCCAGGGGAAAGCTCATCCTTCAGAGTTAAAGTGTTGGGGTTTTTTTGATGAGATAAATGGTTTGCCTTGAGTGTTTGTTTGTTTTTTTAATTTTCAGCACCTAATGGTTTTACGTACGCTACAAAGACTTGCTGCCATGCCCTGGGCCTGTTGCAATAAATCCCTGTTAGAACACCAAGCCCCAGCTCTTGCTGCCCCACAGGCCATTGGAGAGGGCAAGGACCATGTGGTGGGAGTTGTCCTGCTGTGTCCTCTGGGTGACACCTGCCATAGCATCGTCCCACGTGCCCTGCTGGGACATCAAACAGGACCCACCCCCAAAATCCCACCCACCCTGCTCTGGATAGAGCAATGAGGAAGACCTTCTGAGACGGCAGGGTGGTTGAGGGCATAGTGCATTTGGACCAAGCTGTCCCCAGCAGACCATTCAGGATGGTGGGAGAGGTGGAGATAATGGCACCATGGCAAGAGACGGCAAGTCCCTGGAGCTGTAGGACCCCACAGAAATGCAGATGGGTGACAAACTCTCCATCTATAATCAGCCTGACATAAAATTTGTGTTCTCCTCCGCTTCTGAGGCCACCACAGCGCTACTGCAGGTGACTGTGTGTCAGTCCTCTCTGTTGAGAATGTTTGCTTTGAAATCCAGACGTAACTCTGGAATCAAGTTCCATTAGAGCAGTTACACTTTTAACCCCCGGCTTCCTGCTTTCTGCAAGTGTAAACAGAAAAAGTGCCTGTTCCTCCTCCCATTGTCCTTGGTGACTCTGGATTTTATGCCGGTGTAAGTGCAGCAAAGTCTCACCAGCACAGCACAACAGCCGTGGGGATGGGCAAGTGAGGAGAGCTGCTGGATAAAGCTCTAAATGGGGGACTCTTCCTCGCTGGTGGCCAGCACAAGGCCAGGAAGCTCCCCTTTTGCCACTGTAACCTTGAGCCATTTGAAAATCAAAGATGGACCGTAATAAAACTTCCTGAGGGGCAGCACAAGCAATAACACCTCAACCCAGCTCGGCCAGCTAGTGGTGAGCTGATAATTACTCTGCAATATCAGCGCCAGGAGATTTCTTCTAAATATGCAATTATTAAAAAGGAGGGGAAAAAATAGGGTGTTAAGATGAAAACCTACCTTGAGCTATCACAGCAAGGCAATAGGACTTATTCCAGGGGGAGCTTCTGAAATGTTAATATTTTTTTTGCGTGTAGCAGGTAACTGGCCTTGAGACTCTGAAATCACAGCGAAGCTGTTTCCAGCCCCAGGAGGAGATCTGCATGAGGTATTCATTGGTAGCACCGCATCACACCCCGTCCCTGTGCTTTGCCTTTTCTGAAGGAAGGTGCCCAACCACGATGCCCAGCTGCCCCGGGGACCTGCCACCCAGCTCCATCATCTTTGTGTCACTGGGAGGGTGAGTTTGAAGTCATTCGAAATCCTCCACCAAGAAGGTCTCCTTGGTGGCAAGGTGACCTTGCTAATTCAGGCCTGGCCATGCAAACAATACTCATGATGCTAACGGCTTTCCAGCCAGCCTATGGATGTCACTGTGGGCTGCCTCTGCTTGTCCTTGGGCAGGTGATGGCAAAGGGATGGTGGCTGCCATGGGGCAGTCATGCCGGGCACGATGACCCACCTCCAGCCCCAGTGATGTGGGACCCACCTCAGGAATGTAGGACAGTTGGCTGTTACAGAGCCCGGGGGCATTAATGAGAAATTGTGAGACGTTCCAGACCACTTTAACCCCTGCTAATCTCTAAATTTGTGTGATGGCAGCTGTGCTCATACAGTAGTCCAGCTGTTGGCTATTTGTTGTGGACCTGGAATTGCTCCAGGGAAGAAACTGGGAGCCACCATCACAGCTGGCTTGTGAAGTGCACCCAGGCTCCAGTAAGGGGTTCAGCCCCAGCCCTGAGGCAGGCAAGAGCAATGGGCCGGGCAGCAATGGCATGGCCAGGTGAGCCCCCTCTTGGTCTGAACCCTTGGTCTGTTATTAACGTTAGTAGAAACCGCAGTAGCTGGGTCTCAAGAAGCCGTTTGATCACACCTCGCACCTCAGGGCAGGGTCAGCTCTTCCTAAACCCTGCCTGTGTGCCTAACCTCCCTGTAAAAACCTTTCAGTTCCAGGCAGATAACCTCAATCTCTCTCCCTACAAAGCAAATCCCTCACTTTAGAACACCGGGAAGAATTTATTGCTTTCTGTGCTACGGTAATTTTTTCCATATTTGAAGACAGATCCTGGCTCATCCACACCTCCTCTTCTCCCGCCCAAGACGTTGCAATTGCAGGGGTCATGGTCCTGGGCAGGATGAGCTGCTTTGACTTTTAATTAATAAGCACCAGCCATATCCTCGCAAGGCTCCAGAACAGCTCTGGGGAGGACAGATGGCTCTGTGGTGCCACGGGGAGGAAGGACCCAGGCAAGTGTTCCCAGCATTGGAGAGGGAAGTTGAGAGGCAAGAGCAGGGAGAGACCTGGCTAATTCACTTTGGTTTATGAAGTTATAATTAGCAGCGCTGTAGGATATAATGGGGAAGCTTAACAAATCTCAGCAGTGGGATCTCAGTGGCCTTAACCCTTTGAGCAGGGACTCAGCCTGATGGGGCAGCCCCAGGTGGTATGGGATACCTCCAGGGATGCCTGGCAAACACACAACCAGGGATATCCACCAGCATCCCACTACCCCACCAAGATCCAGCCTCCCACATGCCCAGGGTGGTGCAGAAAGGCTGTCCCCTGCTCTTTGCCTGCAGTTTTTCCATAGACACCACCCCAAGCTGTACCCACAGCACAAGGCCGCGGCCAGAAATGCCCCAGCAGTGCTGGGAGGACAGTTTGTCTTTGTTATGTCTGTGTTATTATCATTAAGATGATGGAATGGAAGGGAAAACAGTCCTGACAAGCAATATTGAGAACGTCACGCAAGAGGGATCAAAGGAAAGGACTTCATTTGACAAATCCCAGGTCCCTGACAGGAGCAGCACGTGCTAGGAGCAGAAGTCTTGTGCCAGCCCCAGTGAGGTTGTGGTCTCCCACCGAGGGCAGCTTTACACCTTGGTGTCCCCATTCCCAAAGGTCCCCAAAGATAGCTGGGGTTACTCTGTGGCACCGATCGTGAGACCAGAGGTCATCGCTGTGCTCGTGCTGGAAGAAGAGTGGTCTGACATAGAGCAAGTCCATGGTGAATGCAATGTGCTGGAACCTAGTTCTTGGCACAGCCCCCAGGTACAGTGCTGTGACCCCCATGCTCAGCCTCAGCAGCACCCTGCAACCAGGCAAAGACCTGTTTGTGTCAGATCCAGCTCTGACTGCTACAGCTCATCTCCCCCAGGGCTTCACAAAGATGGTGGCCACCATCAAATGCTTCCACCTGTGTCATGACTCAGCCAATAGCTGCAGGAATTGGGCTGATGAGGTTCTTGCTACATGGGGCAAGTGACCAGGGCAGTTGGGATATGAGGACCAGCTGCGTTTTTCATGCCCTCTGCTCTCTGTTGTCACCAGCTGATGGAAAGGCTCTACCTATCCAGCAAACGTGCAGTTTTGGCATCTTTCTGAAGATGAACAGAAGAGTCTAAAAGGGGGATTTTGTCATGCAGTGATGAGCCACAGTCAGTTTGCTCCCATTTCATATGCAGTGGGAGGTTTGGGTGGCCCAGTCACCCAAAATGCTCAGCAACACCTTAGCAGCTAATCATAGAATCATAGAGTGCAGGCAAAGTTCTTGCTCCAATACACAGGGAGTGCAAAATTATCGGTTTGAATGATGATTTTTAAAGAAGAGAGATGAGAGGAATAACAATTCTTCTGGATGAAATACTGTGCTGGCCAGGGGGTAATTCAGAGTCAGATTTGAGCTCAGATGTTTTATCACTGTACCCTCAATACTTCTCGACTTTCAACTGCAATTTGATAAATCAGCATAATACGTGGCACAGTAATTGCTGTAGATTTTATTCCTAGTGAGGTTACCTTACTACACTGCAAGCACATTAGAGAGCTTCCTGTTGCTCTGCCATTATTATTTGTGGGGACAGAAGGTCAAATAGTGGAGAACTTACTGGGTGGGTACTTTTGCAGATGATGCCGGTGAGCTGGTTCTCGGGTATTTGTGCAGCTGAATGACTTGTTGCTCAGCAGCGCTCAACCTCTCCGTCCCAGCACCTCCATGGCTCCTGCCAACTCACTGCTTTGCTCTTTGGCATGTGTTCATGCTCCCATCGTGGCTCCAAGGTAGCAAAGGGCTGGGAACCCACCAGGGAGCCTCTGCACAGGATTTTGTTTAATTTCATCAGGTAGCAGGGATTTGTATTTGTTTTTATTTGCTTAAGTGGGACGATCAGGTTTCCTAGAGCAAAAAGCAATGCTGTGGAGCTGTGTGTTCTTCTGCCTCCTCCAGCCAGGTTGCAGGAACCTGGAGGTGGGCAGACACTGCTGGCTATCCCGTACCCCTTCCACATGAAAAGCCTCGGGTCTCAAAGTCCCCAACCCCTCTCCTTGCCAGGGTCCTCAGGGTCTTCATGCCATGGCCATGACTCCCCCACCACATCACGACTCAGACACCCCCATTCCCACAGCTCCTGGCCCAGAGGTCCCCCCCAGCCTGCTCCACCATCCAGCACCACACCTCTGCCATCATGGCTCTGCAGTGGTTGTGGCCACTATGAGGACAGGCTGAACGAGTTGGGATTGTTCAGCCTGGAGGATAAA
>VXBJ01005432.1:307620-319097 GCA_013400055.1 Nycticryphes semicollaris | reverse complement strand
TGCAGTGATGAGCCACAGTCAGTTTGCTCCCATTTCATATGCAGTGGGAGGTTTGGGTGGCCCAGTCACCCAAAATGCTCAGCAACACCTTAGCAGCTAATCATAGAATCATAGAGTGCAGGCAAAGTTCTTGCTCCAATACACAGGGAGTGCAAAATTATCGGTTTGAATGATGATTTTTAAAGAAGAGAGATGAGAGGAATAACAATTCTTCTGGATGAAATACTGTGCTGGCCAGGGGGTAATTCAGAGTCAGATTTGAGCTCAGATGTTTTATCACTGTACCCTCAATACTTCTCGACTTTCAACTGCAATTTGATAAATCAGCATAATACGTGGCACAGTAATTGCTGTAGATTTTATTCCTAGTGAGGTTACCTTACTACACTGCAAGCACATTAGAGAGCTTCCTGTTGCTCTGCCATTATTATTTGTGGGGACAGAAGGTCAAATAGTGGAGAACTTACTGGGTGGGTACTTTTGCAGATGATGCCAGTGAGCTGGTTCTCGGGTATTTGTGAAGCTGAATGACTTGTTGCTCAGCAGCGCTCAGCCTCTCCGTCCCAGCACCTCCATGGCTCCTGCCAACTCACTGCTTTGCTCTTTGGCATGTGTTCATGCTCCCATCGTGGCTGCAAGGTAGCAAAGGGCTGGGAACCCACCACTGGGACACCATTCGGCCAGGCAGTTTCTCCATCACTGGGCTCATTCTGCTCCTCAGCCCCTCCTATGGCTCCTGGCAAAGGGGGGAAACAAAAAATGCCACCTTTTAATGATAAACAGCAGGAAATCTGTGAGGCCTCTTGGTCTGTGAGAAATACCTAAGCAGAAACCGCAGTTCCCCTCTAGATTTCCTTCTGATCAGCCACTGGCTGGTCATGTCTCACTGTGATCACGTCTGGGGGATATGGTTCCCTCCATCCCTTGACTCAAACCTGCACCTCAGGCCTATGGGGAGCACCAGGCCCACTGCTTGCACCCCACACTTGATGGGAGCAAGAGCGGGCAAGGAGGGCTAGACAGAGAGAGACAGGTGGGCTTTGAGACCCACCTCTGGTGCCATCAGGTTCATGCACGTTCCCTTTGTGCTCCAGCAGCAGGAATCTGGCAGGTGGATGCCAAAAGCCAGGCCACCTCTCCCCATCCCTTTGGGGCACGCATGGAACGTGCAATCATTCCTTTTTCCTGATTAGGAGCTTCTAACTCCCACAATAAAGAGGAGGGCTGGAAAAAGTCCCAGGGATTTGGGATTTCTCCAGGAGACAGAACGGCTTGGGGGAAGTTAACAGGGAAACAGGATAAAGGCATTTCAGAACATATTGAACCTTTTTTTTTTTTTTCTTTTTCTGGAACACACAGACATTTGCTAGATACCGTCTCCGGAAGCACTACACTGCAAGGAGATTTATTGGCTTGGAGTACAGTTTAAACTAAATTTTTTGTCTAGCAATTTACACAAAATATTTCTGCAGTTATGCGGGGAGTTTTTTGTAATTAGAGCCTTATTTGACTGCTTTAATTGTGGCTGGTCTTTTGGCAGAGGGTTTGCGTAGTACTACCCTTTAGAGGGCTTGTGCTGTCTCCCACTCACCTGAAGGACTGGGGGATACAAAGAAGAATACATCTCAAGCATTCCCCCAGTTTCCCTGCCAGCACTCTGGAAACGGCACATGGAGAGGCTCTTCCAGCTTCTAAAATTATCAAAGGAAAAAGGTGGGACAGGATGGACTTGAGGGCCTTTTCCACCCTCAAAACACATCTCCTGGGAGTTCCTCGCATCATCTCTGTCACCGAGTGAGCGTTGTGAAGGACCGCGGCTTTGCTGCCCTCTCTGGGAAGAGCCAGCCTGTAAAGTGAGGCTGAATTAATGACACCCAGAGCAAATCACACACTAATTTACCCTTGACCATGGACAACCTGAGCTTCAGCCCACAAATGGTCCCAACTAACCACTGTCCCCTGGGTGGGCAAGCCCCAGATTCTCCGCTGGAGCTTCAGCAGCGCTCCCAGGGCTGGCTATTTCCCAGGGCTGTCCCCTTCCCTGCCACCAAAGTGTTGGCTCAAATCAGATNTTCCAACCCAAACCGTTCCATGACCCTATGTTGGCTGGAGATACTACTACAGCTTTAGGATGGGGTTAAAGAAGGTGGTAATGCAGGGAAAGGCCAATCCCTGCATCATGGCCTGGTGGTGTGAAACCATCTGTGTTGTGCCTCGCCCCTTCCATCACCTCAGCACCAACTGCAAACTCACCCACAGAGAAGGATCACAGGGGCCAAATAGATACTTTGGTGAGACCCTGAACATCCCCACAGTCTCCTGCCATGTCCCCATCCCTTATCTCCCAGGACCCTCACCAGGAGACAGAAGCAAGGAGCAAGGACCAGGAGGTGCTTCAGGGCCATGGCCTTGCTTTTAAGGTCAGGCAGGGCAGGCACCTGCAGCTGCCCTAAGTCACTGAGAGCACTCAGACACAGCACTATAACCCAATTCCTTGGTCTGTCATCACATTAAAATCTTATTATGAATGAAGCCTCTTGCACTGCAAGTCCTTGGGAAAGAGTAACACTTTTACTGCTCCTCAATATGTAATTCATGTACATTTTATTGCTTTCCAGATGAATTTTTGGTCACGGGAGATAGTTATGACTATAAAATGGCAGATACTTTTGATGGGATAAGGACTATAGGTCAGAGTCTTCTGCAGAGACAGGAGAGACCATGTCCTCTTCTTACATCCTTCCAACCCGTGGCTGAGAGTCTCTGCCCCATGACATCCACACCACTGGGACACCATTCGGCCAGGCAGTTTCTCCATCACTGGGCTCGTTCTGCTCCTCAGCCCCTCCTATGGCTCCTGGCAAAGGGGGGAAACAAAAAATGCCACCTTTTAATGATAAACAGCAGGAAATCTGTGAGGCCTCTTGGTCTGTGAGAAATACCTAAGCAGAAACCGCAGTTCCCCTCTAGATTTCCTTCTGATCAGCCACTGGCTGGTCATGTCTCACTGTGATCACGTCTGGGGGATATGGTTCCCTCCATCCCTTGACTCAAACCTGCACCTCAGGCCTATGGGGAGCACCAGGCCCACTGCTTGCACCCCACACTTGATGGGAGCAAGAGCGGGCAAGGAGGGCTAGACAGAGAGAGACAGGTGGGCTTTGAGACCCACCTCTGGTGCCATCAGGTTCATGCACGTTCCCTTTGTGCTCCAGCAGCAGGAATCTGGCAGGTGGATGCCAAAAGCCAGGCCACCTCTCCCCATCCCTTTGGGGCACGCATGGAACGTGCAATCATTCCTTTTTCCTGATTAGGAGCTTCTAACTCCCACAATAAAGAGGAGGGCTGGAAAAAGTCCCAGGGATTTGGGATTTCTCCAGGAGACAGAACGGCTTGGGGGAAGTTAACAGGGAAACAGGATAAAGGCATTTCAGAACATATTGAACCTTTTTTTTTTTTTTCTTTTTCTGGAACACACAGACATTTGCTAGATACCGTCTCCGGAAGCACTACACTGCAAGGAGATTTATTGGCTTGGAGTACAGTTTAAACTAAATTTTTTGTCTAGCAATTTACACAAAATATTTCTGCAGTTATGCGGGGAGTTTTTTGTAATTAGAGCCTTATTTGACTGCTTTAATTGTGGCTGGTCTTTTGGCAGAGGGTTTGCGTAGTACTACCCTTTAGAGGGCTTGTGCTGTCTCCCACTCACCTGAAGGACTGGGGGATACAAAGAAGAATACATCTCAAGCATTCCCCCAGTTTCCCTGCCAGCACTCTGGAAACGGCACATGGAGAGGCTCTTCCAGCTTCTAAAATTATCAAAGGAAAAAGGTGGGACAGGATGGACTTGAGGGCCTTTTCCACCCTCAAAACACATCTCCTGGGAGTTCCTCGCATCATCTCTGTCACCGAGTGAGCGTTGTGAAGGACCGCGGCTTTGCTGCCCTCTCTGGGAAGAGCCAGCCTGTAAAGTGAGGCTGAATTAATGACACCCAGAGCAAATCACACACTAATTTACCCTTGACCATGGACAACCTGAGCTTCAGCCCACAAATGGTCCCAACTAACCACTGTCCCCTGGGTGGGCAAGCCCCAGATTCTCCGCTGGAGCTTCAGCAGCGCTCCCAGGGCTGGCTATTTCCCAGGGCTGTCCCCTTCCCTGCCACCAAAGTGTTGGCTCAAATCAGATGGAAAAAAAAAACCACCCACAAAAAAATCACCATGTTTTTGGGGGGTGTTTCTGCCAAATCGCCATGGACACTCAGTGCCTTTGCCAGAAGTTGGTAATTCCACTGGAAACGTTCACAGACCAAAGCCCACATCAGATTCAGGGGCTCCACATATCAAATGAAGAAATCGCTAAATATCTTATTTTGAATAACTGAAGAGCAAAGTGAAGTTACATTGCAAAACAAATGAGTGGTTCCCATTTCACAGATTAGAAACTTTTGATTTCTTATACCTCCTCAGCAATTCAAGAGTTTCACACTTCTAGGTTGTAGGGGTCTTTTTCTTTGACCCCTTTATAACACTGAAGGCATTAAAGCAAAAAATGCTCAAGAATTGATTTCTTTTCTTTTCTCTGCACTGGAATGTCTTGACACTTTTTAACTTTTCAAGTTGCCATTTTTACACCGTTGCAGGCATTATTTAAAGCTATAGAGTTGAAAAGACTAAAAAACCTGGAGAGAATAAGTCTCCTCTTCCCTATAAACATTTGCCATCCATCTCAGCGTTCTCATTTTTGGCACAGAGGGAAAGAAAGAGAGAAATGAGAGAGAGAGAAGGGAGGAGCTGGAGACATGAATAATTTGTTCTTTCTCAAAACTCAAAATGAAAAGAAAATGTGAATACAGAATGAGACATAAACTTTAATTTTCTTTTCTTTCATCTAGAAATTTCCCATGAAAAGATAATAATGCACCTCCACTGCATCCTTCCTTTTGGTTCCTCCAACCCACAGCCAGGCAGGGGACTGCAGACCCTCCCAGGGGAGCGACTGAAAACCCCCCGGGGTGCCTTTTGTTCTGGGTTTGCATAGACATCAGCACCCTGGAGACATGGTCTCTGCAGGACGCTCCAGGTAGGGCAACCACACAAATAATCAATCTTTAAGGGTGGAGTGAGCACAAACTGGGTCGCTTCTTCCATGCTTGTATGCTCTCCTTGGGGAAACTGTTGCTTCATTATAGTGAAGTGCGTAATATTGCCTTTAGTAGGTGGAAATAGCCATCTTCTGCTTGATGTCAGACCAAAAAGATGACTTTCTGTAGGACACACCATGGTAGAGCCTCAACCTATCTGTAAGTTTATCTCCTACACTCCTCACCAGGTTCCACTGCTCTCCAGACCCTATAAGCCTGTCCATTCTTAGGTCGTGCTTGCACTTACTCCATAGTTCACACCACTGATTGCTTGGGCTGCTCCCCAAAACCCAGAACTTCATGCCTAAGGGTATAACGACCCATCCTGAGCACTACAGGTCTGATTCAAAATGTTCTGCAAGGAACAGATGATCCTTCAGGCCTTTTGGTGGGTTTTAGATCAAGCCAGCTTTAAGCCATAGTGTGGTAACATTCGAGCACCCATGTTTTTAACCTACCAAGCCAAACCACCACAGAAGTGCAGAGAGACCCTGACATCGGTGGGCACAGACCACAAAGTTCAGGCTCATTCACATGCTCAGGCAGAAGGTCAACCCACAGTCAACCCACCACAATCTGTTGGTGTCTACGGCAGTATCTGCCACTGCAGGGCTCGGTTTCATGGCTGCATCCTGGTCCTTGCACCCAGCACCACTCAGCATTGGCTCATCACAGAGAACCAGCCAGGTCAGCATCATTGGATGCTGTATGGTATCCATACTGGGACAGGTGGAGCTACACATAAACTGAGCTCCTGAAACTGCCCTGTGCGTTTCTGCACCACATTTTAAGAAAAATCAGTGCATTTGAGGAACAAAAAGAGTTTGTCTTGTCAAACAGGCAGCTGGGCTGGCAGCTCTGCTCATCCCTGTGTCCCCAAGACCTCCCATGAAGGCGGTTGGCATGGCAATGGTATCATTAGGTACCATCAGGTTTGAAAAGGGCTCTGAGACATTCATGGACAACTGTCCCACAAGTGAAGACTGAAATGGCTGGTGATGTCCCCACATTCATGCATGGAGGAGTGCATGGGAGTGGACTGCAGGGTATTGCCAGGCCCAAAATAGCATCTCTCCCAAAATGACATCACCCAGCACCACTTCTGGAGATACAGACCATCTCTCTGACCCTGTGCACCATGGAAAATTGGTGGCAGAGAACTACAGCGGTACTCCAAGCTCCTCAAAGCCCTGCCTTGCCTTATCAGGACCTAAGTACTTGCCCTAGGATAACCTCTAAGTGGAAGAACAAAAGAACAAAATCCCATTAAATGCTGCCTGACTGGGAACCAGCTTGACCTTCCCAGGTGCCTCCAGCTCAGAAGAGCAAGAGAGCTGTTTGGCTGTGACAAACCAACCCGAGGGAAGGTTTTCCTCGAAGCCAGATGAAGTAGTGCCTGCCTGAACCACCGGTGCTCAGCTGGCAGTTCCTGGAGAGCCACAGGAGCCTTCTGTTCATGCAGCTTTTCACTATTCTGCCTAATTATGATGTTTTAGGCATGAAATATGCTCTGGGGTTTCGAGCAGCAGTGAGTATAATCTACTGCCAGCACAGCTTTCAATGCACACAGACATCAGCGGGGCAAGGCTGGGGAAGATGTGGGGCAGGGATGTCACCCCACCACGCAGGCAGCTTCAAGGGGGACACAGTCCACACAGTCACCATATGGTTTATCCCCACATCTCGTGATTGCTCATGGTAGGGGGGGAGAGCTAGCTCTCCAGAGCCCTGTGTGGAGACCTCAGTGCACCTGGTACCACAACAGCACAGTTTGCTCTGTGTCTCGCGTGTCCTCCTCAAAGGAAATTTTTGTCTCTGTGGTCCTCTTGACCCACTCCACCCTGCCTGTAAACAGCACTTACAGGTGCTTTGCAAGTTCCTCAGGGTTTTCAGAAAGTCAAAGCCAAAAAAAAAAAAAAAAAAAAATTAGCTCAGTGCATCTCCCAGGGTTCAACCACATGTGACTGTCTGCAAGCAGGTTTTGCACAGAAAGGGTTCAGCCGTGCTGCTCATGCTCTGCTCTCCCAGCCCCCAGAACACCAGCTATTGTGGCCCAGAAAGCCACCAGGCAGTTGTGCTCACTCTTGTGCTGAATTTATACCCGTGAAAACAAAACTTGGTCTTCTCCTGCAGCAGTCCTGGTCCTGTAGTGGTCCCTATCCTGTGGTGGTCCTTGGCCTCTGGTGGTCTTTGGCTTGTGGTGGTCATTGTTCTGTGGCGGTCCTTATCCTGCAGTGATCCCTGTCCTGTGGTGGTCCTTGTCCTGTGGTGACTCCTGTCCTGCAATGGCCTCGTCCTGTGGTGGTCCTTGACCCATGGTGGTCTCCCTGCCTTGTGGGGGTCCCATTTCCATGTCCTGCAGGAGCTAGGGCTGCAGGAAATCATCACCAGGATGTGCAGGGCAGGGAGCACACCCACCCCTCCTGCTTCTAATTGCCTTTCCATTTTCCCCCTTGCAAGCCTGGCATTTTATAAATCCAACCCCAAAACCACACTGGCATGAGGCTGCCAGGTGCTGCAGCAGAGGACCAGCTCAACTGGCCACCCCAGAGCTGCCGGGCATGGACACAGTCACCTGGGGACTCGTTTTTGAGACATCTCAAGGGGTAGCAAGATGGGTATGCATTTTTCTGGGAAGGTAGCCAGGCTTCAAACCCACCAGAGAGCAAATGAGATGCAGGACAGGGGTTTCTCTGCCCACAGACCTGAGCCAGAGGCACTTCAGCTCTCTCAAGGGGACATTCCTGACTTTTTCCTGGATTTTCCCACCAGCACCAAAGCATTGGGTTGTGCCTGCCGGGACATGCCTCCCCTGTCTGCTCTGTGGGTGCTGCCAGCCTCAGAATTCTTCTCCAGCATCACTGCTGTGTTGCTGCTCACTTTAGCACCCACAGTCCAAAATCCCTGAGGCAGAGCAGGTCCGGCTCCATGGAGCACCCTCTTTCCAGCATCACCACCGTGGCACAGAGGAACCAGCCCCTCTCCCCTGTCAAACTCTGGGATTGTGTTTGGAGCTAGGATGGTGACCCAACAACAGGAAGGAGAAGAACCTTTAAAAAAAAAAAATCAGAAGAGAAAAAAATAAAAGCTCTTTGCTAAAATAACTGCTGGTGAGAACCCATCGAGGAGACCCCAGAAGAAAAAGGGCCCCATGCCACAAGCCTTAGGCTACTGGGTCCAGTCACTGGGGCTGCAGGAGAGGCAGTGAGGGACCTGATGACCAAAAAAGGCTGGAGAAGACCAGGGGCTCGGCCAAGCACCACCATCTTGGGGTTCGCACCCCAGCACCCCAGCCCTGGTTATGCAAGCACAGGACAGAGGTTTCCGGTGGTATTTGCAGGGGGAGGTGGAGCCCCCAAAGCATGAAGGTCCACCTCCCCCCACAGACCTTTCCACTCGCCGTTCGACAGCGTTTGCTTCTCAGTTTATTATCTTGCGGTTTAAAACAATACAGGAAGGATGTAGGTGTTTGCAAGAAGAAAGAGAAAGAGGAGGGGGGAAGGGAGGAGGGCTCAACAGCTACTGCTGGGCTCCTCAGCGGGTGTCACTTGCTGGAAACTGCTCGCCCACACACGTTATTAAAGGTGTTGAAATTAATTTGGGGGAGAACAGAGCAGAAAGGGGTCAAGTTCCCACCAGAGCTGGGCTGGGAGGTGTAAAGGTGTTCTCATGAGTACGCTCAAACCTGGGTGATGGGTATCCTCCATAGCAGCCCTGCCTGGTCCCTCTTGAAAATCAAAGGGAAGCACTGAGCACCCAGGAAAGTGTGAAGGCAGTGAGGAACAGACAGAGGTGAGCACTGTGTCTCACTTGGTAATGGGGAACATTCCAGAAACAGCAGTGAATGGGTCTGAGTCAGGAGTACTCTGGTCAAACCCTTTATTTCCATGACATAGTAACATTTTGACGTTTCTCCAAAAGCAGAATAAAACCAAGTATTTGTATAAAATTCACCATATTGTATATAAAATTACCCCTTAACAAGAATCACAAGATGCTTTAGGTTGGAAGGGACTTTAAAGATCATCTCATTACACCCCCCTGCCCTGGGCAGGGACACCTCCCACCAGACCAGGTTGCTCCTAGCCCCATCCAGCCTGGCTTTGAAGAAGGCCTTGAAGAGGTCTTGAAGAAGCCCCAGCAGACCATTTATTCTTTGGAAAAACATTGAATCGCATTTTGGAAATGTCCTGCTTTTTCAGTGGCCAGTCTGGCCCTAATCACAACATATCCTCATCTTCAAAAGTATTATATTGCATCAGCATTATGCCAAAAGTTGGGCTGATAGCAAGACGCCTCGGGATTATGTTACCATCTACCATCATGTCTGAAGTTGGGCTGGTAGCAAGACGGCAATAAATGGTCAAACTAGTTGGTTTTTTGTTTTGTTTTTTTCCAAGAGAAACCCCCCAGGGCTGAACAGACCACTGTGGCTGGTCTCCAAAGCACTGGGCACCCCATACAGGTGACCATCCATCTCCCATGCCCAGCCTGTCTGGGAATGACAGGTTGAGAGAGATGAGGAAGTTCAGCCTGAAGGCTTCAGGGAGAACTTAGAGCTCCTTCCAGTCCCTAAAGGGGCTCCAGGAAAGCTGGGGAGAGACTCCTGATTAGGGAGGGGAGCCATAGGATGAGGGGGAAGGGTTTGACACTGAAGGAGGGGAGATTTAGATGAGATATTAGGAAGAACTTCTTTGGTGTGAGGGTGGTGAGAGCATGGCCCAGGTTGCCCAGAGAAGCTGTGGCTGCCCCATCCCTGGAGGGGTTCAAGGCCAGGTTGGAGGGGGCTTGGAGCAACCTGGTCTGGTGGGAGGTGTCTCTGCCCAGGGCAGGGGGGTGGGACTGGATGGGCTTTAACTTCCCTTCCAACCCAAACCATCCTATGATTCTATGATTCTATGAAGCCTGGGACCCACTGTGGTTCCCCTCACGGGGTTTTGTCCCAGGACCATAGCACTGAGAGAAGGGTGGTGCCTCAGTCCAGTCCCTCAGCCCTCAGAATGCCATGGCCCTCGGCTCTGCAGCAGGGTCCCAGGGTAGCAATGCCTGGGTGCTGTGTGTGACCCCTGTCCCCGCAGGAGAAACCCCAGCACAGGGAAGGGAGCTGGCAGCTCTCTGGGGTGGGATTGGAAAGGTGTATCGCTGCTTCGGTGACAGGAAAGCTGTTCTCTTGAGCGGCGTTATCTCATCTATTTTGCAAATACAAATGTGATAGAAATCTGCAAAATAAGGAATATGCATTAACTTCTGAAAAGTTTTGACTACATATCATTATCTGTAATTTCACTGCTTTGATTTGCATATTCATAAAAGAAACATACAGCACGGATGTGTCAAAGGCTTTCAGATGAACACGAACAAAACCGGCAGACTTGCAAGCTCAGTTCTGCGGTAATTGCCAAGACGCCTTCCCTTTCCCTGATGCTGGTGTAAGGGCTCGCCCCCGAGCTTGCAAAGCACTTCCAAGGTCCTGCTCTTGGTTTGCTCGGCCCCCAGGGCATGAGCAACCACTTTGGCTGGGGGATGCACCCAGGAAAAGCACCCCGGTTGAGTAATACACACGGCCCACGAGCACCAGGAAAGCAGCTCGGTGGGTTTCCAGCCGGGGTGCTGTTATTTGGGCCATCCCATCTCCAGCAGCACTGAGCATCCACCGAGGACTGAGGTGACATGAGAAGAGATGCCAGTCCACCTGCTGTCCCCATCGTCGTCTGATGAGCTTTGTGCTCTCAGCTTGTACGTGCCCCATCCCGGCTCTATTCACGGGCACTTTTGGAGGTATTTCAGCCCTTATTTTTCAGCCCTGCGACACAAGCAGACAAACCCAAGGCTGCCATCCCTGCTGGCAGGCGGGGAGGTGGCATCGCCTGCAGCACAGCTGATAGCAAGGTGATAAAAGACGTGGCTTTTAACTTATTTCCACGCTTTTAAGCTGCTGAGTAGGTGAAGCAACTTGCAACTGCCGCCGCACCAAGCTGCTCTTTGTGCTGGTGCTCTCACTGTCACAGTGATGTTATTCCAGTACTTTCGGGGCGCCTGTGATTCTCATCTTTACAACACACCTCCACCTAACTCTTTCCTTATAGAATCACAGATCTGTTTAGGTTGGAAGGGACCTTAAAGACTATCCAGTTCCGCCCCCGCTGCCCTAGGCAGGGACACCTCCCACCAGACCAGGTTGTTCCAAGCCCAGGTTCAATCTGATCTTTCCTTCCTCATCCGTACCCCCTCCCTGCACAGAGAAAGGGTTCATCAGAGATGGAGTTCCAGGCCCCTGGGGACAAGCAGCGCCCACCGTGTTTGGCTGCCCCTGGGTTTTGTGGTCGCCAC
>VXBJ01005432.1:279998-307127 GCA_013400055.1 Nycticryphes semicollaris | reverse complement strand
CCCCCAACTCCCCAACTACCAGAAAGTGAAGCATTTTGGCAAAATTTTACAGCAACTCTCTTGCTGAAAATTCTCCTGTGCTGTTCACTGGCTGTCAGAGGTGACATGTCGAGACAGAAAGGACCATCCCCATCTCATTTCTGTCCTCGTGGCCATGCCTTGTGCTCCCCTCAGTTGTGAGCCAAGGGGGGAAATCGGAGGTTATTGCGGGGGTTTTGTGAGGCCACCACTGAATGTGACTGAGCCCAGGCTCCTCCGTGCATGGCCAGCACTGACCCCGGCCACTGTCTCACCCCAGGGACAGGACACCCATGGACCAGCCCTGCCACAGCACCCCACCAGCCACACTCTCCAGAGCAGCCTCCTGCTGTGGGGACACCAGCAATTTTGCTTAATTGCTACAAGCATTTGATTTTATTTTTTTTTTTGATGCCACCAAACAGCTTTTATTATAGGACAGAAATAAATTTGCCTCTTCAGAGAGCAAATGTAAACCCAATAAGCAAAGATAAATTATCAGGGGAATACATCACGGCCGTAAACAATGCCATGGGCTTGCTGAATTGCTGGCGCTGGGCTGGGAGAAGATGTGGGAAGGAGCTTTTTCACGGTGGGGATTTACAATGGGGTGGCCAGCTCTCTGAAGTGCCCCCAGAATATCCCACAAGCCCCTGAGACTGGGGTAAGTGAACATGAGAAAGCAGGGGAGATAGGTCACCCCCAGGCTATCAGGATGAGGCGTTATCAATCTCGCTTTTCTTACCCCACAGAGCAAGAGGACTGGTTTGACTGGAAGGATTTCATAACCCCTTCTCTCCCTGCAACAGCCTGCAGGAGTTCATGCCCAGTTTCAGACCCCAGCCCAAGTGGGGGTTTTGATGCTCATTATGGTGCATGGAGGACATTTACGCTTTGTAAGGCATCCTCTGAGATGTTGAGCTGGAGCAAAAGAGCAAACAGAAAATCCCTAAAAGGGGAAATTCCAAACAGACTTGTCTGTGGCAGCCCGAAGGGTTTTATTAAGAGATTGGCTTCTTAACTATCTAACTATTAGCAGCAGAGAAATTACAGAACTTCTTTTGTTTTTTTAAGGCCATTTAAAATGAGAAAAGGAGATATTTATTCCTGCAGCTGCTGATTGGAGACAAGCCAATATTGCTAGGTATTCCCTTTTGAAGGGCAACAGTGGGACAGCAGGATGAGGGGAACCAACCCATCTCCTGGAGCAGCGACTGGTGCCCTGATTGCTCCCATTTCAAACCAGAGTAGCCAAATCCCCCCTTCCTACCATCTAGATCAGAACCAAATCTTGTGAGTAGGATGTGAAAGGTCTCTCGGAGCCTTTTCATGGAAGGGAGAAACTAAATGGGAACACATATTAGTGCTTGAGCATTGGCCTTAGGTTTGGTGCTGAATCATTCTGGCACCAAAGCATCTCCTGTCCCAGAGGCATCCCAGCTGTGGAGGGGCAGGTCCAGAGCAGACTCTGGCATCACTTCAGAGAGTCCGTCTGCCAACCCCTGCCACTACTGCAGCCTCCCTGGCAAGGGGACAGGCTCACCTCCCAGCTGGGGAAACCAGTCAGCAGCGCGGGGAGCAGCCTGCACCCTAGACCAGCCCTAGACCCCTGGAGAGAAAAATGTCACCTCCATTGATGGAGGGGATGGAGGCTACAAAGCCCAGCCCTGCGAGGAAGGAGGGCTGAGCTGGACCTGCCACCCTCCTGCTGCGAAGGACGAGGTTAAACCCATCCCCAACACAGGGCTGTGGGTCCCTCTGCGTTACAAGGCTCACGCTTGCTTTTTCTTCATGCAGCTGCAAAGCTCCTCCTCTGGCCAGTGTCCAGTTACTTCTGTGAAGTGAAAAAAAAAGCTCAGCTGTTGGTTTTAAAGTGAAGCCTGAAAATGGAAACGCTGCATGCTCAGAAAGGAAAACTGAATACCCAGAACTCGAGATGTATGATTTTAAAAGCAGATTTTTCTTGTCATGCACCCAACGGGTGCCAAGGATGATGGGGTTTGAATGTCCAGCATCGATGGTGGGTTACCAAGCTCTACCTGCCTGTCCCCTGGGGCTGGAGGGCAGCCCGGGTCACTGGAGCAGTGGGAAATTCTTCCCAAGCATCTGCCTGATGTGGTGGGGCCGCCTTCACTGTTGGCCAGAGGCTGGACGCATGGACTTTTTGTGGCCAAGACAGTGGGTGAGAGACGAACTAACAAGCAGAAGCAGAGATGTGCTGTGTTTCTCAGAAAGCTCACCTGGGACTTTCCCTTTGGTCACAGCAAGCTGCAGCCCAGGAGGGTCCAGGGCAGGCTCTGGCCTTTGCAACAGTGTGGTGGGGACCATTCAGGGGTCCCTTGGGTGGCAAGGGCACAAGGTATCCGGCTAAAAACCCTGTGCTCAGACAAGTGCCTCCTGCCCAGGAAAAGCAGCTACTCAGCTGCTTANGGGACAGGACACCCATGGACCAGCCCTGCCACAGCACCCCACCAGCCACACTCTCCAGAGCAGCCTCCTGCTGTGGGGACACCAGCAATTTTGCTTAATTGCTACNGTGCCTCCTGCCCAGGAAAAGCAGCTACTCAGCTGCTTACATTCCAGTATCTGAAGGGGGCCTATAGGAAAGATGGGGAGGGACTTTTTAGTGATAGGAAGAGGGATAGTGGCTTCAAACTGGAAGAGGGGAGATTTAGATTAGATATCAGAAAGAAGTTCTTTACTATGAGGGAACTCAATGGTCTTGAAGTTCCCTTCCAACTCTAACCATTCTGTGATTCTAGGATCCCCATGGGGGACTTGCCAGGTGCCTCCTGCTGGGAACAGCTTGGCTCTGGCCCATGTCCCCTTTCAAAGTACACCCACCCTGCTCCCCTTCAGCTCCTATTTCCTTCCTTCTCTCCTGCTTGTGGTTCCTCCTCTTCCTCCCTACAGTCTGCTGATAGACATGACGAAACCTGGTGTGTACCCAGTGTTCACCCACCTTCTTGCTGCCTTGTGAAGTCACTGGGAAAAGAACATTTACAACCACACAATTGGCGTTNCTGATTGGAGACAAGCCAATATTGCTAGGTATTCCCTTTTGAAGGGCAACAGTGGGACAGCAGGATGAGGGGAACCAACCCATCTCCTGGAGCAGCGACTGGTGCCCTGATTGCTCCCATTTCAAACCAGAGTAGCCAAATCCCCCCTTCCTACCATCTAGATCAGAACCAAATCTTGTGAGTAGGATGTGAAAGGTCTCTCGGAGCCTTTTCATGGAAGGGAGAAACTAAATGGGAACACATATTAGTGCTTGAGCATTGGCCTTAGGTTTGGTGCTGAATCATTCTGGCACCAAAGCATCTCCTGTCCCAGAGGCATCCCAGCTGTGGAGGGGCAGGTCCAGAGCAGACTCTGGCATCACTTCAGAGAGTCCGTCTGCCAACCCCTGCCACTACTGCAGCCTCCCTGGCAAGGGGACAGGCTCACCTCCCAGCTGGGGAAACCAGTCAGCAGCGCGGGGAGCAGCCTGCACCCTAGACCAGCCCTAGACCCCTGGAGAGAAAAATGTCACCTCCATTGATGGAGGGGATGGAGGCTACAAAGCCCAGCCCTGCGAGGAATGAGGGCTGAGCTGGACCTGCCACCCTCCTGCTGCGAAGGACGAGGTTAAACCCATCCCCAACACAGGGCTGTGGGTCCCTCTGCGTTACAAGGCTCACGCTTGCTTTTTCTTCATGCAGCTGCAAAGCTCCTCCTCTGGCCAGTGTCCAGTTACTTCTGTGAAGTGAAAAAAAAAGCTCAGCTGTTGGTTTTAAAGTGAAGCCTGAAAATGGAAACGCTGCATGCTCAGAAAGGAAAACTGAATACCCAGAACTCGAGATGTATGATTTTAAAAGCAGATTTTTCTTGTCATGCACCCAACGGGTGCCAAGGATGATGGGGTTTGAATGTCCAGCATCGATGGTGGGTTACCAAGCTCTACCTGCCTGTCCCCTGGGGCTGGAGGGCAGCCCGGGTCACTGGAGCAGTGGGAAATTCTTCCCAAGCATCTGCCTGATGTGGTGGGGCCGCCTTCACTGTTGGCCAGAGGCTGGACGCATGGACTTTTTGTGGCCAAGACAGTGGGTGAGAGACGAACTAACAAGCAGAAGCAGAGATGTGCTGTGTTTCTCAGAAAGCTCACCTGGGACTTTCCCTTTGGTCACAGCAAGCTGCAGCCCAGGAGGGTCCAGGGCAGGCTCTGGCCTTTGCAACAGTGTGGTGGGGACCATTCAGGGGTCCCTTGGGTGGCAAGGGCACAAGGTATCCGGCTAAAAACCCTGTGCTCAGACAAGTGCCTCCTGCCCAGGAAAAGCAGCTACTCAGCTGCTTACATTCCAGTATCTGAAGGGGGCCTATAGGAAAGATGGGGAGGGACTTTTTAGTGATAGGAAGAGGGATAGTGGCTTCAAACTGGAAGAGGGGAGATTTAGATTAGATATCAGAAAGAAGTTCTTTACTATGAGGGAACTCAATGGTCTTGAAGTTCCCTTCCAACTCTAACCATTCTGTGATTCTAGGATCCCCATGGGGGACTTGCCAGGTGCCTCCTGCTGGGAACAGCTTGGCTCTGGCCCATGTCCCCTTTCAAAGTACACCCACCCTGCTCCCCTTCAGCTCCTATTTCCTTCCTTCTCTCCTGCTTGTGGTTCCTCCTCTTCCTCCCTACAGTCTGCTGATAGACATGACGAAACCTGGTGTGTACCCAGTGTTCACCCACCTTCTTGCTGCCTTGTGAAGACACTGGGAAAAGAACATTTACAACCACACAATTGGTGTTTGCAGCCATGGCCATGCAGCTTTCCCCAGTGACTCTTGGGTGATGAGCAATCTCCAGGGAAGCACCCAGATCTGCAAATCTCCCTTCCCACAGGCAAAGCCAGGTCTGCACCAACCTACACCAACCTCTCCGTCTGTTATCCCTTCCCCAGTTTTCCTGTTGTACCTCTTTCCTCCTTAGTAAGAGAGGCCACTGAGATCTTTCTCAATACCAGCTGGGTCCAGGTGCCACATCCAGTGATGATCCTCTGAGTCTGGTCACTGCAACTATTTCAGCCATTAGCTTCTTCTCCTTATAAATAATCACACCTCACATTTTGGGCTTAAATTGAAAAGGAAATAAATCAAATCTTCTGTTAAAATGAAACATTCCTTTCCATTGAAAAGTTGGGGTTTTCATTAAACTCTTCTGCAGCAATGAAAAAAGCACATTCAAGATTTTTTGAAACCAGGGAACTCTGTTTTTAAAAAGCAGACTGACCAGAATTATCTCCTTTCTTTTGGAGTTACTTTTGTAGTTTCACATTAAAAGCTCCACGGTGCTGACAAGGAGTCACAAATATTTTCTAACCCCCAAATTCCTATCCTGGAGCACTGCCCCCACATCTACTTTGAAGCTTGAACAACCAGTGCTCCTCACTCCTGCCTGAAACCAGTATTAATGTGTGCACTTTTCAACGGTTCCTGCCATTTTTTTTGTTCTCTGAAGCTGCTTGACCCAGACACATCTCCAGCATTCCCGGCCAGGGCTGCAGTTCCTGCAGTAGAAGGAACTGGTCCAGCTGGCAGTAAGAACAATCAAAATTGTCATTTTAAAAATAATTTCCAATTTATTCACTTCTCAGTGCAACTCGGGAGTTAAATTGATTTTTTTTTTTTTTGCACTGCCTTTATTTAATGTACACAGCTCTTTCACTCTCTCTGCATCACTGGAAGAAACCTATGAAAATCAGTTAAATAAACACATCTGTGTTCAGGGCCCTGGAAACACAGAGTGGGCGTCTCACTGGGGAAACCAGAGTGGTTTGCAGAGTCCAGAAACAGCTCTCCCATCTACGTGGGGGCTTAAGAATATCATCAAGCCTAGAGGAAGCTGTGTAGATCAGGGCCTCAATTTGAGCCATAAACCGGGTCCGAGCCAAGGACATCATAACAACATGCAGGGTCTGGTCTTCTGCTTCAGATGGCGTTGGGTGCCTGGAGTCCAGGAAGCACGATGCCAGCCCAGCCACCCAGTATCAGCATGGATAAAAGTGTCCCAGAGCATCCTGCGTGGTCATTCCTACCCTACTTGTCAGCCACTGGAGACTGTGTGGCAACTGCCGTCGCCCTCACCGTCATACCATCACCCCATGGTCCTTCTGCTGAGCTCTTCTGGGGATACAGAGGGAGAGTTAGGTGACAACCCCAAGCACCAACACTGTATGGTGCCAATGTTCCTGAAGAAACAAAGAGACGGGAAACAGATTCTACTGGGCAGGGGTGTGGACCTGGAAGAGGCTGGGATTTCCCTAGAATGACACTTTTGGCAACAGATTTCACCCCAGAAGAATCAAACTGTATGGAAAGTGCTGTTGGGAGCATGCTGCTGACCAAGTCTGAAAGCCCAACCCACACAGGGGTTGTGGGAAGGCTGCAGCAGCCACATGATGTACCTTCAGCATCTCACTGACATGGTCTGAGAGGTCCTCAAAACCAAGTCCTTCCCCTCCCTGGTGCCACCAATTCTTGCAGAAACAGGGGTCCTGGCTTTGCATCCAGGCTCTGGTGGTGTAACACACCACCATCCCCAAGACAAGTCCTCCTAGCCTCCCTCAAGTCCCATGACCTGTCCTCTCCTCTCCAGTCCATGGCATAAGCTAGATCTGAAGCTGGAGTCAAACTAAAACTCAGCATCATTTCTTCCTACAGGAACTCTGGTCCCATGTCTGATTCAGCAGGTTGCTCCATAATTTCAAGCCTGACCTGAAATATGGACATCCATTCCCTCCTTGATCCTGAGACAGCAGCCAGGTCATAAGGCAACATCATGGTGATGAAGCAGATCCAAGGTCAGTCTTGAGAGTCAGCCCTCAGGTCAGGTTTAAGACCAGGCTCAGCAACAACTCCAGCATAGTTTAGGACTGATGACCAACTGCTAGGCTTAAATAGAGCTTCTGGGCCTGGGGGTATGAGTGGAGACTCCAGGAAAGGCTCATCAGGGCAATTAAGGCTTATTAGTGTCCTCAGATCCCACACAAACATCTTTTAAAAGGATAATATATGGAGCCCTAGAGAACCAAAGGTTTCAACCAAAGGCTTATGGATTTTTCTGCTTGGAGAAACATGATGACACTCTCCCAGCCTGGTGCCAACCTCATGCCCACCATGCAAAGCGGATGTAACTGGGGGGCAGTAGCTCTGTGCCGCAGGAGCGGGCATCTCCTCTGGGTGAAGAGGAGGAAGGAAGGAAAAGGATGTTCTAGGTGGGTGGAGTGACAATGTGGCTTGAAAGTAGGCACATCAGCTCCAGTGATGGAGCTGCCCAGGGAGTTTGCAACTCCTGGGGAAGCTGGGAGTGTGGGACTACCTCCCTGAGGTGCACCCTGCCTTGTATTTGTCCACCTGGGGCTCTAGGAGTCACACACACGATGGCAGATGTTTTGAAGGGATCTTGGAAGAAGGTAAAACTTCTGATTCAGGGCCTGCTTTTGATATTGACTATAAATGTTTGTTGGATGAAGACCACACTCCCAGAGGTATGTACGTAATGGATCTCAAGGAGCCACCATCTCTTTGCTGATGGGTTATAAAGAAGCTCAACCCTTCAACCATCGGGAAAATATGAGCAGAGGCTTAATAAAGGCGTATTTCCAATATACAAAAAATTAATGAATTTGTATGGTATCCTGCCTATAAGATGCATTAATTTAGACAGACAGCACTCAAGGCTTTAAGAGCTGGTACTGCAGAAGGTGGACAGAATGAAAGCAATGGAGAGTAAACAGAGGAGAGATTTCTAAGTGCCCATGACATTTGTTCAAATACTTTATTTCAATCAGCTTAAAAGGGAAACATAAAGCTGAGGTTACTCCTAGGAAGGGGAATGAAATTGAAAACCAAGTAATGCACTGAGAGAAATTCAAAGGGAGCCGAGAGGCAGATGGGGTGGGAGCAGCCCCACCAAGGATGGGCTTGTGCTTTTCTGATGGCATTTTTGTTTCCAAATACCCTCTCACATTGTCTTGTATGTGGGAGAGAAGCCACTCCAAAAAGAACACAGTGCTTGAACATCACTAGGAGAATTTCTCCTGCACAGGCTAAGTGAATTCACATTTATTTTGCCATATGCTTGGGGTGGGGGTCCAGGCCAGGCAGAGGAACCTTCCCTTCAAGAGACCACCTAGCATTTAAAGCTCCTGTTCAATTTGGTTTAGAAACACCAAGAACAGTTGGGGGTGGCAGGGAGGGAGGGAAAAAGCCAAAACTGAAATATCATCTCAGAAAAGGCGTGAATTTCCACTTCCACGTTAAAAATTCCTCTTTCCAATTCTCCAGCACCTGTCACGCGAGCTGGGGGCGTGCTGGGGAGAGGGACCATGTGTGAGGTCCTGTCCATGTCTGCTTTCCTGGGCAAAACCATCTCGTGTCCTTCCAAATCAAGACTTGCTGAAAGCTGCTCCAATTTCCATCACAACCCCACCGTGTCCCGCAGCGAGGCAGACGCTGGGCTGCGCCGGTGCCTCCGCGGCACCAGGAGAGGATATTTATGTAGGAAAGCGTATTTGGGGCAAAGTGATACTCACAGCTCGGTTTCCAAGGGAAGTTGTGATATTTTTTTGCTTGAAAAATGGAAAACCAGCAAGCTGGAGAAGAAAGAAAGAAGGCCATTTCTGACCACCTTCACTAGAGTAGACTGTGGGGTAAAAACTGGAGTTGTTCAGCGAAGTAATTTACTTCTAGTAGCAAACAAAAAAGGTGAGACTATTGGTTTTAGCACCGCTTTATATTTGTTCTCTTCTTTTTTACATTCATTAGCTCACAGGGTCTCTTTTATCTGTGAGCTGCCTCTGGTAGCGTTCAGTGCATTTAGCATTTCTATAAATATGTAAATATAAGATCTGTATGTGTAAACACACAGGCATAAATAAAACGGTAATGATGTGTATATCTATATTTGTGTATATATAAAAGTTAAATTATCTCTAATTTATCCAACGTCCTCTATATTTCCTATATGAATCCCAAGCCAGCACTATGTTCCTAAGTACGTAGAGTCTTCACACTTACATGAAAACAGCACCTACGAGGAATAAAGATAAAAGACTCAAAAGCGTTTCTGGCGGATAAGTAATTCCTAATTCCTTAATTTCTTTTTACTTATTCCCCAGAGCAAGCAGTGGAAGATACATAACTAACTCTGCACACGTGTATTTAACCTCCCTGTTCAGCTGCTCTTCGTGCTGTTCTTGTCAGAGAGACCTGAGCTGATATCGAGAGGAGCCAGCGGTTCTCCCAAGAGCTCCTCTGCTGCTGGCGCTTTGGTCCTGACCCACAGCAAAAATTTGGATACAAGTAGGGAAAATAAGGTGGCCCCACACAAGGCAAAGGCTGAGAGGAAGGAAAACATCCCAGGAGAGACCTTGAGCAGAATTTTCCTTGAAAATGGGACAAACAGGGGGCTCTCAGATATGCTGGGGCTGCACATATTCTCCTGTTGGCCCTGACCCAACTGCAGCATCCTGAGGACCTTCCCTTCTTCCCCAGGCACACATGTCATTCCAGTTAATGCTGAATCTTCTCTGGCTGTTAGAAAAGAAATTCAGATGAGAAAATTCTCCATCCTTGTTACAAAGCATGAGATTGATCAATACCTAGAAACACTTACAGGGTGGGTGTCAGGAGGATGGGGCCAGGATTTTCTCATTGGTGACAGGACAAGAGGGAACAGGCATAAACTTGAACACCAGAAGTTCAATCACAATCTGAGCAGGAACTTCTTCACTTTGAGGGTGGCAGAGCCCTGGCAGAGGCTGCCCAGAGAGGTGATGGAGTCACCGTCTCTGGAGACATTCAAAACCCGCCTGGACATGTTCCTGTGGGATGTCCTCTGGCAGGGGGTTGGACTGGATGATCTCTAGAGGTCCCTTTCAACCCCTTATCATTCTGTGATTCTGTGTTGTTGCTCAGTAGCACCCCAAGAGCCAGACTGGCTCCCAAAGGTTGGTGCCTTTGAGTCACCACGGTCTCTGCTGCCACCTCTACCCATCTGGGAAGTTTTGGCTGGGGCAAGGAGGAAACATCCTCCCATAAAAACTGGCTCATGGTGCGGGGTGTTTTGTAACCACAAAGAATGGAGCTCAAAGGGCCAAACAGGGATCAAAGAGCCAACTGCTGCTGGTGGAAACAGGCACAGGGACTGGGAAAATGAGAGGGATCTATGCACGATGATGCACAAGCCTAAAAATCACTGCTTTTTCTGACTTATTTCAGGATAAAGCAGTTCTCCAGTCAGGTTAAAGCTTGGGGACCACCCCCTCTCCCAGCTCAGGAGCATCCTTGGGGAAGGGGCTTGCTCCAGCTGTATGGGCAGAGAGCATCACATGTGTATATCCAAGGGTGTACCTACACATACAACCACAAGCCCAACCCCCGGGTAAATGCCCTTTATCAGCCATCAGCTGCGATTTCCTCCAGGGACCGGCAAGGGGGATTGTTAGGAGGGCGGCATCACCCTCCTCCATCAGCTTGTGCAGGATGAGACCCCTGACTCGTTGGGGAGAGGATCTCCCCGCGCAAAGGAAGAGCGATGCCCTTCGCTAGGGGGACGATCGGGGTGCGCTGCCGCACGGCACGAGCTCCCCCTGCAGCGCCCTGGGAAGGGCCTGCACCCTGCCAACCCTGCCCAGGCACAACGCTGAGCCAAAATTGGCTGGTTTGAGCCAAGAAATACCCACCCCTGCAATTAGCATCGGGTTGGGCTTGGGCATGGGGGGAGACCCCAGCGTGGCAGGCGGCGCTCTGAGCATCTCCGAGCCTTCCTCTCCTTGTTTTCCCCATTTTCCATGCCTGCCCAGATTGAGTCTGGATTTGCCTGGTGGCACCCGAGGGAGACCCACAGCTGCTGGAGACCCACCAGCTCTGCTAGGGGGTCCTTGGAGTGGGGAGCTGGGGGGGGAAGGCAGAGGGATCAACCAAGCCCCCACATCCTCTCGCTGCCCCCCCACATCCCACAGAATCCACCTCCCAGCTTTCTGCTCCAGGCAAGTTTCAGGATTCTTTTACAAACTGCATTTATTTTGCACCCTGTCCCTGTAGGTCTAATGGAAGGGGAAAAAAAAACCCAAAAATCCAAACTGATGTTTTGGGACTCCTGAAAAATTCCAAAATGCCAGAGCCCTGGGATCATGTCAGAGAGGGAGCCACACTCTGTCCCCTTGCTGGTGGCTTGGGATTCAGTTTTGGATTTGCTCTCTAATGAAGCAGTGAGGTATTTACAGCTCTGATAGGCTGTGCTGGGCATTAACACTGTCCTGGAGCCAAGGACCTCGAGTCCTGCTTTTAGGCTAAAATAACAGGGAGATCAGTGCCACCGCCCAACTCACACCCAGGGAATGGAGTAGGCTGAGGATGCTGAAACACACGGCTCGGTGGGATCCAGAGCAAATCCCCATTTGGCTGCAGGATGGGGAGGTGAGGGCTTGAGTCCAGATTTATGGGGTTATAGTGCTGGGATTCACCAGTTCCCTAGCCCCCGGGGTATCGGTGAGAACAGGAACAAAGCCCCACCAACACCAGGGAGGCCATGCTTGCCACTGGCTTGGGTGGCATTGCCAGGGGCTCTGCAGGCAGCTTGAGCTGCTCTGCCTTCCCTCCGAGACTTGAAGGTCATGGGAACTACCATCCATTCATCTCTTGCTGACCTGAGCAAAGATAACATCCTTGGGACGAGGACCTGCTGTGGGAAAGTGCGGTGAAGACATAAGGCCCAAGTCCTGCATTTATCTCTGGGTCTCAAAAGTCCACCTCCTCCTCCAAGGTGGCTGTAGAGATGATTTCTCCCTTCTCCAAGTGCACCCACGGCAGGTTTTCTCTGGGCAGCAGATTATGCCAGGCCCAGGTCTATGTTCTTATTAAAGGCCCTGGAGAGGGAGCTCTATCCCCTGGTAGCATCCAGGGATGCCCTCTCCCTTCCCTTAGCACCCAGGAGGATCCAGAAATATTTCCAAGGGTTTTGCCAGGAGAGGTATCCTGGGATGAGTGCTGCCAATCCGCCCTGGGCTGGTGTGAGCGTGGAAGGGGACTTCATGGTTTGTCACAGCCAGCATGTAGGAGGTGGAAGGAGAAATATCAGCTCAAGCAAGCTCAGCTTTTGCTGGCACCCCAGCAGCCAGGCAGGTTACAACAGGGATGACACAGCCTAGTGGAGGCTTTCCCAGGCAGAAGATGAGGTCATCTCCATCAGCAACTGCTAACCATGGTGCAGACACCTTAACAGCCAGGGGAAACAGTGGGAAACACTAAGTACTAGCGGTTTCTACCAGTGGGGGTATGGCCATGGATGTAACCACAGGGGGGGCTGTGAGCTGTGAGTCCCCATGGGTCCTCCTCCTCCTGAGCCCTGGCTGCCCAGCTTCACTGGGAACTCTCAAAAAAAAAAAAAAAAAAATGTGTATTTTGAGTCCATCCTTTCCTGGGCTGCTCTGAGCTGTTCCTTTACCTGTGGTGTGAATGGTTCTGGGCCAAAACACCAGCTTGAGCAGGGCAGGGCTGGGGAAAGGTGCTGGGAGAGAGAGGGAAGGGACCCGATTAGTGTGTCAAAGATGGGGAGGGGGATCAAAAGCAGGAGCATCCCCAGCCAGCTGTCATCACTCCCCAGGCACAGCACATGCTGAATCCCGTAACCCCCCCCAACTGGAGAGAGCTCACATTCCCTCCAGATTTGTGGGAAGCAGCACAAGCCAGGAGCTTCCTTCAGATCCCACCAGGCTGTGAAGGGGGGGGACAGTGGCATGTGGGGCCAGGACAATTAGCCCCCAACCTCCCCTGCCACCCAGCACTCCTGGAACAGGGCTGCTCTTTGGCCTTATATTTTTGGGTCATTTTCTCCCCTTTTTCTCTTCATTCCTGGGCCAGTTTCCCTGCTCCATGCTGCAGACAGCACCTGCAGGAAGGGTTCCAGCCAGGGTGCCCAAAGGGGGTGTTTTCACCCTGCACCTCGGTGCTGGCAGCAGGCAGGACCCACAGATGCACCAAATTAAACACCCTGAAAACCCAAGAGAGCCATGAAACCAAACCCCAAACCTCTGAGCCGTCCCCAGTGCTCGGAGACTCCTGTGGCTGCCAGGGCACCCCTCCCTCCCCTTGTGCTGCAGGGTCTGCTCCTCCACAGACGGTCCTGCAGCCACCAGGACACAAGCCAGGAGATGTCCCTGGTGTGGGAGTGCCAGGGCCATGGACACAGGGGACATCGAGGTCCAGCCATGTGCTCCAGTGGGGATCACAGACCTGCATCCCACCCTGGGCAGGGTGCAGAACTTTTCCACTCCCTGCTTCTTGCTGAGGAGAAAATCCCAGGCATCCTATGGAGGAAAATACACCTTTATTTTTTTTTCCCTTTTCCTTTTTTCAGTGTTCTGCAAACCTCAACACATCCTTTTTTTTTTTTTCCCCACCAGAGGTGTAGTGCTGACTTACCAGCACCAGTTTTTTAACCTCTTTACAAAATGCAAACCCAGGAAAAGTTCAGCCAATCTGCTGGCTTTCTGCAATTTTTTTTCTCCTTGCCAAAAACTCAAAGCCTTCCCAAAAAGCTGCTGCACAGCTCCACGGCTCACAGGCGGCTGGCACGTGTCCCTGCAGTCAGGAGCACACATCAATGCCGCGATGCCACAGGGGTGGCATCATGCCTACCAAAGCTGGGTATCACCGTGACACCAAGGCTTCGGCTGCTGCCATCAGACCTCAGCAGGGCTCCCCCAGGGTCTCCCGTGCACCCCATGCTGACCTGCACCATCGCAGCCCCAGAATTCCCAGCTTTTCCCACCAGATTTGCAGCTTTCCTGGTATGTGTGTTGGGAACAGACCTCCTCTGCGATGGTCTCTGAGTCCTGTGCATGGGGACACAGTGGGGATGGAGGCAGCTGAGTCCTGGATACAGCCATGGGATGCTCCCCTATCCTCCTGCCGGCCCCGTAGCCCCCTTCCCTACCTGCTGCAGAACTGCTGGCATCGCTTTCCAGGCTCCTCTGGCTCATTCTTCACCCTGCTACCCAATATTTCATTATCCGCTTCAGCAAAATGTATATTTCCCTTTTAAGAGCTCTCCTAGAATAATATATTTTTTTATTATCGTGACAGTGAGGGCTCCTGTTGCCATGGATACATGCCCTTTGCTGGAGCGGGAGCTTTCTGGGTGTTGGAAATTCTGCTATTTTTCCTGATCTACAGGGTTTGGTTGTGGTTTTGGTTTTGTTTTGTTTTTTTTTTTTAATTTGGTATTTATTCCCATTATCATCATCTGAAACAACAGGTCATTAGTATTACATATGGGTATGTCACCAGTACAGGTGACATCACAGAAACAACCTTCTCTTCTAGAAGGAGTATTTATTTTTTTTTTGGGGGGTGTGGGAGGGGGAAATCTACCATGTGGCATTGATAATATACAGTATAACAAAAACACAAAAACTCTGAGAAGGTCTCATCTGTATCTCACCACATTATACATTAAATCCCATTTCTTGCTTCAGGACTCCTGAAGGAGTGTGATAAAACCAAGTCCAATTTTATGTGGTTCTCGTACTCCTGCTGTAGAACAGACCTATATCTTCTGGTTGCCGATTCAGCCGCCCTCTGGTCCTGAGCCTCTTGAAACCTAATCTAGTTGAGAACACACAGAGAGAAATTAAACGGATATATTAAATGGAGAGATAAACAGATGATAGATAAATTAATCAATTCAGCTTTATACTCCAGCATTTCCTTACAGGTGAGTGCTGTAACATTTACGTTTACAAAGGTATCATACATACACAAAGACATTACAGGACCCTTTCCAAAGCACTGCATCCCTCGGGGTAATTAGCGGGGCAGGATTACACTCTGCTGCTGCTGCTCCCAGCTGTCAATTCGCACTAGGAGGGAGTAGAATACACCCATTTTACAGAAAAGAAAACTGAGGCAGGGAACCAGCCCATACCCAGTCCCAAAGCAGGCGAGCAGCAGAGCTGGGGGAAAAATATCCAGCTTTCTCTGGGTTTCTGCCAAATCCTTCCCCGGCGTTTTTAGTGACAGCATCCACACCAGCCACCTCCTTCTTTTGTGGCGAGGAGGAGGATGGAGATGTTACATGGGGGCTCATTTCCCTGGGTCTCATAAAGACCAGAGATGCTGCATGAGACCCATCTGCTTCCCTCTCATCATACTCTCAGCTTTTCTGTTACTTTTTTTTCAAAAATTGAAAATAGTAGAAATTAGTCAAAGCAGGCTAACACCACACGGAAAACAAGACAAGCAGAAAAGCTCCAAGATTTGCCTCAATAAGGTAAAACAGGAGATACCAAGTGGATTTAACAGTTTATACAAATGTGCATTGAGCTGATACTTACTGGGTTCAAAGATTATAGCTGGGTGGGAGACGGTGTCAATGGTTTCCCTGAGCCCCAGTGAAGCCCTTCACCTCGCTCCATTCTCATCCAGCAGCCGTGCAAGGGACCATAGTGGGCCCAGGCTGGGCACCTCCATCACTGCCCAGGTCTCTGCAGCATCCAGAGCCCCCCCAGTTTCATCAATGTGACAGGGTGAAGATGAAAACGTGGGTGTGCATTGCTGTGTTTCACACCAGAAGGCTCAGGAGGCTGCTTAGAGGAGGCTCTGCTGTGGTGGCCAGGACCTGGGACCCACCCCCAGCTCCCAGGTGGTGCCAGTGGGAAGGGAAAAGCTGCTCAGAGCCCCTTTGCCCCCAGCTGGAGCATATGGGATGGTCCTGGGAAAGGATATGGAGCACCCAGAGAGCGTGTGATAGCAAAGGAGAAACAGCTGGGAAAAGGCCCAGCCCCATGGAAAAAAAAGGGGTGTCCTTGTCTGCTGGTGGGAAAGCAGTTAGAAGGTGTTCATATCCCCACCCAAGCCTTGAGGAGACACCAGTGCTGCCAGAAATGGAGGCACGGAGAGGTGAAGGGATGCCCCACGGTGCCCAAAGAGATGGAGGAAAAGCTCTGGCTGAACCAGGAGGTCCCACCTGGGCACAGCCTCTCCCTTCCCTCACCCACCAGCTCTGTCCCCCCACAAAAGAAGCAGATTCCCACCCGAGGGCATGGCCAAAACCCTGTGCCACCAGCAGCCCTTCAGTGTTTTGGGGGAGGGTCTCCTCGAAAAATCCACACATTAAAACGCATCCCACCGCAATTTGCTTTCCCTCTAACGCAGAGGGGAGAAAAGGGTTATCCGTGACTCATTCCTCATGCGAGCCATGCTATTTGGCATCACACTCTGTCACCATGGAGATGTCACAGGCACGGGCTTGGAGGGGGGAACCCAGCACCCCACCAGGCAGGCACAGCACCAGGGCATCAAGGAGGAAACAGATATTCTCCATAAAGAATGGAAGGAGGAGGAACAACAGCAGCCCAGTGGGCACGAGGCATGTAATTAATTACTGGGGTGGGGAGTTGGAGTCCCTGCAGGTCAGTTGAAGTGTTGGAGCATGTCCAGAGGAGAGCCACCAAACTGGTGAGGGGTCTAGAGAAAAAGTCCTGTGAGGAGAGGCTGAGGGAACCGGGCATGTTTAGTCTGGAGAAGAGGAGGCTGAGGGGGGACCCTCTACAACTCCCTGAAAGGAGGGTGTAGAGAGGTGGGTGATGGCCTCTTCTCCCAAGGGAATAACGACAGGACCAGAGGAAATGGTCTGAAGTTGCAGCAGGGGAGGTTCAGATTAGATATTGGGAAGAATGACTTTACTGACAGAGTGGTCAGGCCCTGGAACAGCCTGCCCAGGGAGGTGGGGGAGTCACCATCCCTGGGGGTATTTAAGAAAGGTGTAGATGTGGCACTTGAGGGCATCCTCTAGTGGCTGAGACTGTAGGCGTTTTGGTGTGTGTCTGGTTGGACTCTGTGATCTCAGAGCTCCTTTCCAATCATGAAGATTCTGTGATTCTGGGGACACATCCCCATGAGGGCAGAGCTTCCAGGAGCACTCATGGAGCAGGACTGGGTCTTCGGGTGCCCAGCTGGTGAAGCCCCTGTGGTTTTCTAGAGACCAATTTCTTAAGAGCAATTTTTTAGGTGCAGTTTGATAAAAGTGAAAAATAAAACTTTTTTGAAAGAAATACTGCTTTTCTTTATCTGTGTTTCTCCTATTTTTGCATGCAACAGGCAGGCTGCTGTGCTGAGGGACCACACCGCCGCTGCCGCAGGAGTGTGTTTGTGCAGGTCCTTGTGCCCAAGCCCCCGCTGGTGCCGTGATGTGCTGTCGGTTCACAGCACCTGGAGCGTCTTCTCCATCCCACCGCTGGACCCTCTCCTGTCACCGTCACCACCTGAGCAGAGCTGAGCACCACGGGAACATCCCGCAGACAGCACTCTCCTTCCTGGGAACTAAATATTTCCCCACCTGGCTGCTTTGGGACGTGGTGTTGGAAGCAAAGTGGTTGCAGACACAGACGCCGGTCCCGCTTCTCCTGCAAACATCCTACCGGGATGTGCCCATGCAGCAGAACAACGCCGGGACCAAAGACATTTGCACGTTCTGTTTTCTGTGATTTAAGTAAACAAATTTGATTTCTTCAAACGTTGCATTAGCAAAAGCAAAAGCAGAGAAGGAGCACGACTCAGCCAGGTGGGGCGAAGTATTTCGGACAGTTTAAGCCTATTTATGGGACACGGCTGTTACTGGGCAGGGTGGAGGGTGAGCTCTGCTGCCCTGCCCTGGTTTGCAGCCCGTCTGCTTTTGCTGCTGTTTGGAGGAGGCGAGAGGAACACTGGAAGTCACAAAGAGCAGCGTGGGAAACCTTCTCCAGACGCTTTAATAATGGCTTTAACTTAATTAAGTGGCTGAAGTGGGAAGTTATCACACAGGAGGAGAAGAGGCAGCCACCGCTGGGTGAGGGCCAGCCACGGGAGGATGCAGGACCTGAGGGCTCCCAGGGGTGTTGTGGAGGGAGATCGCACCAGCCCAGTGCCCTCACCTGGCAAACCCTACTAAATGCTTGTGCCATGGTTTCAGCCAAATTTACCAAAACCAGACTGACAGATGGCCCTTCCTCCCCCAAAAAAAGAAAGGAGAGGAAGAGGATAAGGAGATTTATGAGTTTAGAATGAACTAAACTACTTTAATGAAGTAGTAATACTAAAATTAAAGTAAGAAGAAAATAATGAAATAGATACAATATACACAAAATCGTATCAAGCTCCCAGGATGAGGATCACATCTCCAGCAGCATCAGGAAAAGTCCCAGACTGGGCTCGGTGACCGACAGGAGCTGGATTCCAGCTCTGGAGTCAGGAATGCTGGGATCAGGATCAAAGGCAGACCAACAGACAGGGTCCTCCTGGGACACCAGCCATGGAAGGAAGAGAGTTGACCCTTTGATCCCTCAGCTTTTCTACTGAGCAGGATGTGGATGGGATGGAATACCCTGTGGGTCAGTTTGGGGTCCCCTGTCCTGTCCCCTCCTCCCCTCAGGGGTGACCCCTCTGCGCTTTTCTGCTTCTCACCCTCCAATGGGGCAAATCCCACCATTCCCTGCCCTTGGCTGTTCCAGCAATAAGGATAATCCAGGGCCTCTCTGCACCATCCCTGGGTGTGATCAGCTCTGATCCCCCTGAGAGGGAGCAGTTTCTGACCAATCTGCTGGTAATTCCAGAGTTTGGTGAGTTAGAAGAGGCCCAGCTAAAAAAGTAAAATTGTAAAACAGAAAATGGGTTCTGTTTCACCTCAAACCAGGACAGCTTGGTTCCCCCAGGGATGGCGCTGGATAAGTCCATCCTTACCCAGGAATGAGGACAGCGCACCTGAGAGCCACCGTGAGGCTACAGACCCACAGCAAGGGATGCACCGAGTGCTCACTTTTGGCGCAAAGACACAGCCGAGGCTGAAGGAGAGAAAACATCCTCATTACCGCCTCGGATCCTTAATATTTTACGCAGCTTCCCCGCTCCTGCCGGGGCTCCCGCCTGGGCGAGCTCACTCCTCCTTCATCAAATGCCAAATACAGTTTCCCTGCAGCCCAAAGAGGAGACGTCCGCGGGATCGCCGGCACCGCCAGCCACATCAACTCCAGATGAATATTGACTTTTTAATGACACATGCTCTAGTACAAATACCAGGCGATGGGACACGGGACTGGGCAGGCAGCTGAAGGTGGGGTGGGAAGAGGAGTTGGGGGGGGGACCCGGCACGCCTGTTACCCAGCAAATGAATTATTTGATTCCCGTTCCCCGCAGCACGCTGCCTGCTAGGAAATTTTCATTCGGGCTCTCTAACTCGAGGACCGATTGTAAATGTCAGCGCTAAATGCTCAGATTTAAGTGTTGGGTTGTCTTGTTTGATTACGGCACTAAAAGGTCAGAGCCGACTAATGGAAAGTACAAGCGGTGTCGGGAGGGAAACAGTGTTCTGCCGCGGGTGAGCAAACACCTGGGAACAACCTAATCACTCTTCCCGCCGCACCTCTCTCTTCCCTCTCCACCTCCTTCATTCAGGGCACTTTTCCACGTCTCGTGACCCGGAAAAAGCTATTTCTGGGGGGAAATTCCCACTTGGTGACGTGGCTGCTGACAGTGCTGGGTTTCCCCACGGAGGAAAAGGAGGGCTCAGCTCTCCGTGTCCCAGGTGGATTTGCTCCCAAAGGACAAGGGATGGCAGGAGAGATGGGTTGCTGCCAGCCCCACTGCCATCACTGTCCAGTTCTGGGCTCCCCAGTTCAGGAAGGACAGGGAACTGCTGGAGAGGGTACAGCAAAGGGCTACAAAGATGCTGAGTGGCCTGGAACATCTCTGCTGAGGAAAGGCTGAGGGACTTGGGTTTCTTTAGTCTGGAGAAGAGAAGACTGAGGGGAGAGCTGATCACCACCTAGAAATAATTAAAGGGTGGGTGTCAAGATGATGGGGCCAGGCTTCCCACCCTCCAAGGGGGCAAATCCCGCCATTCCCTGCCCTTGGCTGTTCCAGCAATAAGGATAAGCCAAGGCCTCTCTGCACCATCCCTGGGTGTGATCAGCTCTGATCCCCCTGAGAGGGAACAGTTTCTGACCAATCTGCTGGTAATTCCAGAGTTTGGTGAGTTAGAAGAGGCCCAGCTAAAAAAGTAAAATTGTAAAACAGAAAATGGGTTCTGTTTCACCTCAAACCAGGACAGCTTGGTTCCCCCAGGGATGGCGCTGGATAAGTTCATCCTTGCCCAGGAATGAGGACAGCGCAGCTGAGCTGCCACCGTGGGGCTACAGACCCACAGCAAGGGATGCACCGAGTGCTCACTTCTCGCGCAAAGACACAGGACAAGAGGGAATGGGCACAAATGTGAACAGAGGAAGTTCCATCACAACCTAAGGAAGAACTTCTTCACTTTGAGAGTGGCAGAGCCCTGGCAGAGGCTGCCCAGAGAGGTGGTGGAGACGTTCAAAGCCCACCTGTGCAACCTGCTCTAAGAGGACCTGCTTTGGCAGGGGGGTTGGACTGGATGATCTCCAGACCCTTCCAACCCCATAGCATTCTGTGATTCTGAGATACTCCCATCTCCCTGTGAGATCTCAGGCTGGCATCAAAGCCTTTTGGGTACAAATGTCTCTGCGCCTCCATTTCCATCCCTTGATCTGGCAACCAGCACCCCAGGAGCTCCACAGAGAGCACAAAATTCAGGCTTTTTTTTCCTCCTCCTTTCCCCTTTGCCATCAGTTTCCCTGACACTTGCAGCACCTTTAAAACCCCCTTTCCTTGAGCTCTTTCACGGTGGCCAAATAAAACCGCGGTTTCCCCGAAGTGACTCAGCGGAGGGAATCTGCTTTTTATCTGCGCCCATTACCATCATTCCAGTTCTATGAGCCGAGTTCATTATTTTTATTTTAAAGCCACTTTCCCAAATATTAGTCCTGCCATAAAAGCGCCTGAAAGAATAAAACCCCGATGAGCTGTTATTCCCCCCGGGACTAGGGGGGAGCAGCGTGGCGCAGTCCTGAGCAGGAGCGCTCGTCACTCCATATAGATGCCATCGTGCACCGAGAACCGGTCCCCACTGCCCACCCCAAAACCTTCCCCAGGGAGGGAAATTCAGCACCAGTTCCCTATATCTGAACATTTCTGGGCATTCACATCAACACGAATTGGGAATTTTAGGAAAATTGCAATGCTTTTTTTCCTCCAAGAGTTTGGGATCTCTGATGAGCACTGGCCTTGATCCTTTGGTACCAGCCTGGAAAATAACCACTGTCTCATGGTCATGTCACTTCTCTGGGCATCTTCCCAGGAATCAATGATCCTGCTGGATGTAAAGAGAGATGCCCAGCTGCCACGGGCTCCTCTTGTGGAGGCAGTTTCTCTCCTCTGTTTCTGGGTGGTTTACATTACAAAGTCACACATCACACTGTGTCAATGGGATGAGCTTCAACAAGGCCAAGTGCCAGGTCCTGCACTTGGGCCACACCAAACCCATGCATCACTACAGGCGTGGGGAAGTGTGGCTGGAGCTGCCTGGCAGAAAAGGACCTGGGGGTGTTGGTTAACAGCTGGTTGAACACAAGCCGGTAGTGTGCCCAGGTGGCCACGAAAGCCAATGGCATTCTGGCTTGTAGTGGAAATGTTGTGACCAGCAGAAGAAGGGAGGTGATTGTCCCCCTGTGCTCAGCACTGGTGAGGCCAAACCTTGAGTGTTGTGTCCAGTTCTGGGCACCTCAACACCAGAGAGATCTGGAGGAGCTGGAGCGAGTGCAGAGGAGGGCAACGGAGCTGGTGAGGGGCCTGGAGAATAAATCTCATGAAGAGCAATGGAAGGAGCTGGGACTGTTTAGTTGGAGGAAGAGGAGGCTGAGGGGAGACCTCATCACTCTCTACAACTCCTTGCAAGGACATTGTAGAGAGGTTGGTGCTGGTCTCTTCTCACAGGGAATTAGCGATAAAAGGAGAGGGAATGGCTTCAAGCTGCACCAGGGTAGGTTTAGGCTGAACATTAGGAAAACATTCTTCCCAGAAGGAGTGGTCAGACCCTGGAACGGGCTGCCCAGGGAGGGGGTTGAGTCCCCATCCCTGGATGTGTTTCCGAGTGGTTGAGATGTGGTGTTGGGGGATCTGGTGTAGGGGAGAACTTTGTAGAGTGGGGCTGATGGTTGGATTGAATGATCCCAAGGAAGTTTCCAACCTGAATGATTCTGTGATTCCCCCATCCCTGGAAGTGTTTAAGGCCAACCTGGATGGGGCTTTCTGCAACATGCTCTAGTAGAAGGTGTCCCTTCCCATGGCAGGGGGGTTGGAACTTGATGAAGTTTAAGGTCCCTTCCAACTCTAACCATCCTATGATTCTATGAAACTCAGAGAAATAAGAGTTGTCTTATTTCCAGGACCAAGGCAGTTTGTGGTCTGTAAGATTAATAGGAAATCTGCTCTGGATTGGGAGTGATTCCCTCTTTTATTGGAATGAACCCCAAAGAGTAATGGCCATAGGGCAGCAAAAGGAAGGTAAATTGCAGCAATAACGTGCTTCTTTGTGCAGACATGCTTTTGATCATAGAAAAATACACCATCTGTTTCTAAATTACTTGTTGTATTGATTTAACAGTTAGTAATTGGGGGGTGGGAGGTTGTTGCTTGGTGGTTGGTTTTTGGTTGTTGTTTTTTTTTTTCTTTTGCAAATCCATTTTATAAGGTCTCCTGGAAATCTGACAGTTATGTGCAAAAAGAAATAGGGGCTTGTTCATCATCAAAGATTACTGCTGTCAGCCATGGGGCTCTGCGTGGCAGGGGGGGCAGAAGCCTCCTCGAGCCCCCTCCCTCCTTTCCAGCACCACATCCTGCAAAAAGCAGAACAGCTGAGTGCTTTGCTCCCCCAGAAGAACTATTTCTTTACCTCTGAGAGCTCTGAGATCACAGAGTCCAACCAGACACACACAAAACCCCCCTACAGTCTCAGCCACTAGAGCATGCCCTGAAGTGCCACATCTACACCTTTCTTAAATACCCCCAGGGATGGTGACTCCCCCACCTCCCTGGGCAGGCTGTTCCAGGGCCTGACCACTCTGTCAGTAAAGTCATTCTTCCCAATATCTAATCTGAACCTCCCCTGCTGCAATTTCAGACTATTTCCTCTACTCCTGTCATTATTCCCTTGGGAGAAGAGGCCACCACCCACCTCTCTACAACCTCCTGTCAGGGAGCTGTAGAGGGCAAGGAGGTCCCCCCTCAGCCTCCTCTTCTCCAGACTAAACATTCCCTTGATATTTGTCCTGGTTTGAGGTGAAACAGAACCCATTTTCTGTTTTACAATTTTACTTTTTTTTAGCTGTGCCTCTTCTAACTCACTAAATACAGCAGATTGGTCAGAAACTGCTCCCTCTCAGGGGGATCAGAACTGATCACACCCAGGGATGGTGCAGAGAGGCCCTGGCTTATCCTTATTGCTGGAACAGCCAAGGGCAGGGAATGGCGGGATTTGCCCCGTTGGAGGGTGAGAAGCAGAAAAGCGCAGAGGGGTCACCCCTGTGGGGAGGAGGAGACAGGACAGGGGACCCCAAACTGACCCACAGGGTATTCCATCCCATCCACATCCTGCTCAGTAGAAAAGCTGAGGGATCAAAGGGTCAACTCTCTTCCTTCCATGGCTGGTGTCCCAGGAGGACCCTGTCTGTTGGTCTGCCTTTGATTCTGATCCCAGCATTCCTGACTCCAGAGCTGGAATCCAGCTCCTGTCGGTCACCGAGTCCAGTCTGGGACTTTTCCTGATGCTGCTGGAGATGTGATCCTCATCCTGGGAGCTTGATACAATTTTGTGTATATTGTATCTATTTCATTATTTTCTTCTTACTTTAATTTTAGTATTACTACTTCATTAAAGTAGTTTAGTTCATTCTAAACTCATAAATCTCCTTATCCTCTTCCTCTCCTTTCTTTTTTTGGGGGAGGAAGGGCCATCTGTCAGTCTGGTTTTGGTAAATTTGGCTGAAACCATGACACTACCCTTCCATTTTTGGCAGCTTATGGCCTGCTTCCCTCCCACCCCCCAAAGGCTGTGACACCGTCAGGCTCCCTGCCTCTGGGAGCGGTTCTGCACCCGACAATCCACGTCCTCCCCCAAGACACCTTTCACAGGAGCCTCCTCCCCCCTCTCCAGCCCCAGCTCAAATAATGGTGCCTGCCCTCATCTGCCAGGGACCGGCTTACCTTCGTTAAGCAAATCGTTAATTTCCCAGCGGTGTGCTGAGATTTGTTCTAAGCAGAGGGGAAAACCCCGCAGCTCGCAGCCTCCTTCCCTACAAGTGCCACCTCCGCGTCATGGAGCGGTGTGTCACCCACCGCCCATCCAGGGACAGCGGGAGCCCTGCTCTCAAACAGGTACCAAAGGAGGGGGTTGCCTGGGGTGCAGCCCCCCAGGGATGGCTCCCTGCAGCGCAGCAGGACGCGTGGCTTAGCACTAAAAATGATATTAACTTTTGCTGCTCATTAGATGCTACTATTCAGCCTCGCAGCCCGAGCGTTAGCCTTCTCCCGGGCTAATCTCCTGGGAAGCTTTGGGCTCCCCCACATAAAGGACCAGGACAAAAGGAGGAGGTTGACCCAGAATTTGGCACTGAGCAGTGATGTGAGCGTGGCCCTTTCCCATCCCTGTCCCCTGTGCCCACAGCTCTGCCGCTGCTCTGGTAAGGAACCTGTCGGCGAATCGCACCTCTCGTTGAAACCCACCAACGGCTCCCAGCACCAGCGTGACACCTTCCCCAGGGAGAAGAGGGACCACTGGGTGGCTGATGGCTCCTGCCAAGGTCCCAGAGACACCTTGAGGAGGTGTCCACACACAGCCTTGGTGCTTGGCGCTTGGGCATCTGCGAGGACCGGCAGCATCACCGGGAAGCGCTCGGTAAGTCCCCGCTGTGCCAGGAGCCCACCGACACCGTAACCATACCATGAGGGCTGCCTTCCTGCCCGGCTTATCTGGCAAGGGTGGCACGTGAAGGGAACAACATTCAAAGCCTCTGCTGCCACCCAGCCAGGAGCCTCTTTTTACTGGAGAAGGGGAAAAAATAAAAATAAGGAAAACACACCTTTCTGTGTTTGGAAAGGACACCTGCCCTCCACTGAGCATCCCGAAGCACAAAGCACAGGGGATTCAAACCCACTGGGCACCAGCACCTCCCTCTCCGCTGCACCCAGCAGCATCAGGTGCCTTAAAAGACTTTTTGTCCCCATCTAAGCACACACCTCCTTCCCCAGCGTCCCCAGATCAACAGCACAGACATGTCCCACAGCCTCCAAGCAAAACCCTTCCTTCCCCTGGCAGAAAACACCCCGAGGCACAGCCCAGGGATCACCCACCAACACATTTTCTACTTCTCCAAGTGAAACCAGGAGAGGTATCTCAGCTCCCGCTGGTTGTGATTTGCAATGTTTATTTGACCCTCAGAAAAAAAAAAAAAAAAAAAGGCATTTTCATGCAGAATCTTTTGGTTCATTAAAAGAAGTTGTTTCCCAGCAGCCACCTGACAACCCTCCCCCCAAAACTGAGAAATAAAGTGACCCAGGAGTTGGCAAAATAAAACGAACCATCCAACTCCAACAGAGAAAAGCGGTTCCTTTTGTTCATACGGAAAAAATTTGGCAAATAAAGCTGATCTGCAGTTCCCATCTCTCCTGCGCTGTGGAGCTGGCTCTGGTCTCCAGCTTTCAGGTTGTCTGTCTTGGGGACAGACAGATGTCCCACACTCTTGTGCCGCAGGACCTGGGGACTCTCCAGAGAGGGGTCCAAGCCCAGCAGGCGAAATCTGCCAGGTCAGCATTTTGGACTGGGCAATATAAATATAAAACATTGATCGATACAAACAGGTTCTTTGTACAGAAAATATCATCTCACAAGGCACTGGGGTGACGACCGGGCTCCCACTGGGCTTCTCCAGCCGTTGCTGAGCATTGGAGTGGGAGGAAGGAAGGGAAGAAGGGACTGGAGATGTCCCAGTGCTACCATCCAGGAGGGATTTCCCCCCACCACTGCCCCCAGACGCCCCGGGAGTTGTTTTTCCCAGACGGCTGGTGCTGTTCGTTGGGGGTGGTGGGATCCCGCGGGGGCTCTGGTCCCTTCGGGATGGCTTAGGGCTGGGAGGGAGGTGCATAGATTGGCCAGGGGCTGGGGCTGCTCTGCCCAGCGCTTGGCTCCTTCACGCCAGCAGCCCCAGCCGGGTCACTTTGGCCGAGAGGAAGGAGTGGATGATGAAGACGATGGTTTTGGGGCAGGAGTGAAGGTCCAACTGCTGTAAGAAAGGAATGGAGGGATGTTTGCAACGGGGAGGGCTGTGCCCGGAGCAGCCAGCTTTCTGCTTGCGGTGGGGAGGACAGGGACCACCCAGAGCTCCCCAGAGCCCCTCCACAGCCTTACTGGGGCACTGGGAAGGGCTGTGTACGGCTAGGGATGGGTGGATGGGCCATGTCTTACTCCCCCTGTGCCAGGCAGGGTGGGTGCTGTGCGTAGGGTGGGTGCTCTGCTCCCTTTCTCCCCCCAGGGCTGGTGGGAGCATAGGTGGGGGTCGGTGAAGGTAAAGCCAACTCACAATCTCTCCCTCTGGGCCACCAAAGTCCAGGTAGAGCATTTTGGTGCCATCATCAGAGGACATCTGCAGCTTCTCGAAGGGCTGCTGGAGCAGGATGGTCTTGCTGAGCCCAGGCTCGGTGGTGGAGATGGTGAAGCCCTTGTCGATGTGGACGGACAGGGTACAATCTTGCCCCTTCCACGTGCAGGCTGGGGAAGGGGACAGGGGTGAGAGAGAGGACGGCCACCCCGCCACCCGGGCCACCCCCAGCTCCCCGCTGACCTGTGGAGACCTCCTGGACCAGCTCGGCGGCCCCGTGGGTGCCGTCCACCAGCAGGCGGGTCCACAGCGCCAGGTCGCGGGGGTTCTCCAGGCTGAAGAGGTGGGTCTGCACCCCCAACCGGGTGCCGCTGCGCAGCGCGAACGACAGCTCCGCCTCGTACAGCGCCGAGCCCTTGGCCGGCCCCGAGTGCACCAGCCTGCGGCATCCCAACGCGCCTCAGCGCCCAGCCGCGACCCGCTCCGCGCGGCTCCGCGCTCCCCTCCGCCCTTCAACCCCGCTCTGCATTCCCCACCGCTTCTCAGCCCCGCTCCGCGCCCCCCACCGCATCCCAGCACCGTTCCGCACCGCTCT
>VXBJ01005432.1:251326-279533 GCA_013400055.1 Nycticryphes semicollaris | reverse complement strand
GGCGGTGGCGCGGAGCGGCCGGCAGGGGGCGCTGCAGCCCCGCGGATGCGACCCGCGCACCGCCAGCCCCTTCTGCGGACGGACCTTCCGCAGATGTCCCCTCCCGGCACCGGCACCCTGCCACCGTCCCCAGTGCCCTGTCACCACCCCCGGGCACTGCCACCATCCCCAGGGCTCTGGCATCATCCCAGGGCCCCTGCCACCACCCTGAGACTCTGCCATCATCCCTGGGGTTCTGCCCTGACCCCCAGCCCCTACCATCACCCATGGACATCGTCACCATTCCCAGCGCCCTGCCACAACCCCTAGACACAGCCACCATCCCCAGGGCTCTGCCACCACCCCTGGACACTGCCACCATCTCCAGGGCTCTCCAATCATCCCCAAAACCTCTGCCATCACCCTGGAGCTATGCCATCATCCCTGGGGCTCTGCCCTGACCCCCAGCACCTCCCATCACCCCTGGACATCGTCACCATTCCCAGCGCCCTGCCACAACCCCTAGACACAGCCACCATCCCCAGGGCTCTGCCATCATCCCAGGGCCCCTGCCACCACCCTGAGACTCTGCCATCCTCCCTTGGGTTCTGCCTTGACCCCCAGCCCCTACCACCACCCCTGGACTCTGCCACCATCCCTGATGTTCTGCCCTGACTGACAGCCCCTACCATCACCCCTGGACACTGCCACCACTTTGTCCCCTGTGCAGGGCAGGAGGGTGCTGGGATGGTGGTCCCTACCTGGTGGCGATGAGGGGGTAGCTGTGCGCTGGCTTGCCCATGGCATCGCGGCTCTGAGGCAGGCTGCCGTACAGCAGCAGCTCCTTCTCAGTGAGGACAGCCAGCAGGTTCCTGGTGCCAGCACTGGGGAGCTGCAAGGGGAAGGGGGTGAGGGCCACCGGCAAGCGTGGTGACATGGGGTTGTGGGGGGGACTGGGGAGGTACCTGCTCGGTCAGCCAGCCCACGTGCTTGACGTCCCGTCCGGCCACCACGCCGGCACCCGCCAGCTGAGCTCGCAGCTCCTCCTTCACCCGCGGCAGCAGCGCACCCGCGTTGGCCTGGATGGCGCTGAGCCATGACTGCGCTGTGGCCTCGTCCTTCGCCCGCAGGAAGAGGGCAACGCGCCCGTCCGCCAAGCACACCTCCAGGTACCTGCAGGGACACAGCCCCACTGGGTCCCCCACCGGCCCTCGGTGACCCAGGGCACCACAAGTGGCATCGCCACCCCCTGACACCATGGCCTGACCTGTGCTCCGGGTCGGTGGGGAGGCACTTGCGGGACACGTAGCACATCTTCAGGGGCACAGTCCTGCCCTCCCGAAGCTCTCGAGGGGGCAGGAGGGGGGATGACCGCTTCTGCAGGGTGGCAGGAGAGGGGTCCCAGCTGACTGTCGCCCCCGCAGAGGAGTTCTTGAAGTAGGGGGAGATCTCCTTCATGTACTTCACTGGAAGAAAGGCAGCACCACGTTGAGGGCACAGTGTGGGCCAGGGCAGCCTCATCCTGCCCACCAGCATCCATCCACCCCCTGAAACCCCTTGCACTCTCCCTGAGTTAGAGCTGGTCCCTCTTCTGATACCTGCCCAGCGCCATCACCTGTGGGTGCTGGGGGTGGGGGGGGCCTGAGCCCAGCACCCCTGTGAGGACAGGGACGGGATGGCTGTGGTTGGCAAGGTTGCACCAGAGGGTGACATGACACTGAAGATCCTCCCCTCTGTCCCATCACCCCAGGTCAGGGAGCCCTGTGGGAAGAGTAAAAATGGCCTTTCCTCCCTTTTTTCTTTCCTTTATCCTGGATCAGGCCACAGATCCCAAGTCTGATGGGGTCCCTGGGGCGGCAGAAGGAGGCAGGGGCTGGGGAACAGGCAGGAATCCCAGGCCAAAATTACAGAGTCCAAGCTGTGCTGGTACAGCCGGTCCCCCTGCCAACAGAGAACAACAACCCTCAAATACCATGGCTTGGCCCCAGGAGAAGCCTTGGACCGTGAGCTGGCAGCTTGCATCACCCAGCCCAGGAGTTATAAACCAGGGAGGAGAGAAACCAGCTCTGAGTCTCCAGCAGGACTGGCTGCGGAGCCAGAGCCCTCAGGGGTGGCTTAGGGGAAGGGGAAGATGAAAGTCACCACCAACTGATGGGGCCCCGTAACTACATCCCAAAAATTAAGCCAGCAGCAGCAGCCAAAAAAGCTTGGGCTGAGCCAGGGAGGTGCTCCATGTGCCCCAGCCCCCTGGGACCAGTCGTGGTCCTGCCCACACGGCTGGTGGCTCTGGGGAAAGGCTTCCCTTTGGTGGCCCTTGGGGAAAACACCACGAGACAGACACGTGCCTGCTGCTGCATCCCCAGGCGTCACCGCTGGTCCCTCTTCAGGTCCAAATCAGCGGTGTGGGTGGGAGGAGGGGGCACAGGAGCTTTGTAGCCAACTCTTGTAGGTGGTTGGTTGGTGGACCAGCTCCATCACCGCAGCAAAACCACATCAGCCTGATTTTGTGCCAGGAAAAAAAGCCCTTTTCCCAGCAGGAGAGAGTTTGCCGGCAGAGCCTACCACCCCCATCCTTCACCTTCCCACCACCCCCCCCATCTCCCTCTTCTCTCCTGTCCCAGCGAGCTCCCCAAAACCTCTGCATCCCAAAATCCCACAGAGGTGGGATGCGGCGGGGAGGCAGAGCCCCCCACTGGGGAGCCCCGCTCGGTCTGTCCCCAGCAGGACCCAGCTATATATGGCTGCGATGCCACTGTGGCACGTGGGTCAGGTTACCCCGCGGTGGCCCCGGGGCCAAGGAGGCGGCATGGGGCCACCAGCCTCGTGCCCAGCGCCTCCCCCCTTATAAATAGCCGCCGCGTTCCCGCAGGCATCTGGAGCCACGTTGGATTTTACCCCAAGCCATTAATCTTGGCAGCCGGGACCGGCTTATTATCCCGCTGCCTGGGAACTAATTGGAGTTCAGAAAGATGGCACTCAGCCACTGAAACCCAAGCGGCGTCCCCGTGCCAGCCCGTGGCTCCCCGGGCACGCAGAGGACGTCACCGGCATTAGCTGAGCTGCAGTGGGGTCACGTCCCGACCGACATCTCCTCCTTGGAGAAGAGCAGCGCCCAGCCCAGGACAGGACACAGAGAATGAGCCTGTGTCTCTCTGGCATGTGGCTTTAAGGAGGGTATAAGGCTGGTTCCCCCAGTACCCGGGGTGGGGGGGTCCCAGCAAGGGGAGCTGGGACACATCGGAGGCTGCGCTGCTCCTCAGGGCACTGCACACTGGGGCTGGGCCACCATCCCATGGGAGCTGCCATCTCCTGTGGTGACCCCATGGGATCTATAGCAGGGTGACCTACACTCTGCCAGTCCCTTCACTGCACCGGAATCGCCTCTTATTGAACAGGTTAATTAATTACCCTCATCTCACTAAAGCAAACAACTCAGACCATACTATGCATCACCTCTGCTACTGGTAATTGTAATTTTTTTTATTTTGTTTTTTTAATTAGCATCTTGTGGTGCTGGGGCTCCCAGGCTGGCTGGGCTCTCCTGGTCAGCCAGCGTCCTCCAAAAATCACTCAGCGGAAACCCTGCCAGGCTGGTGGTGACTTAAAGCCACCTTCAGGAGGCAAACAGCCTCCTCGGTGGCTGTTGAGCAAATCCACGTGCCCCCCAAAGCCACATGGGCTCCCTGCCCGTCCAGGGAGACATCCTGTCCCACTGACCCTCTCTCAAATAAGACCTTTAACTGCTCAGGGTTTTGCACTGAGTAACACTTTATTTTAGGTTTGGGGAGGGAATAGCAAAAGTCTCCGAGGAGGAGACATGCAAGCAGCTGCTTGTGGCCACCGGTGGCTGGATGGTCCCTCTACAGAGGGGTTAGGGCACAGGAGCATCACATGTGCCCCAAACCCCACAGCGAGCTGCAGCGGGGACATGTTTAATCAAAGGGTCTCTCCAGGGTTTAGGACTGCACTCTAGGGCAGGGGCAGGGTGGGTTCTCCTGCTTCCTGCCTCCAAGAGCTCTCCAGAAGCATCCACACAGCACCACGAGTCAAGAAGGCCTGACTCTACAGGTTACCACTACATCACACCTCTGGGACAGAGAGGTCCCGGAGATGCAGTGCTGGCCCTAAGGATCTGCGAAGCCCATCTCCAGCTGGAGAATTGGCTTCTCTGCCTCAGGACTAACACTGCAAAATTAACATGTGAAATCCTGGGGGTCAGCAACCACACATCCTGAAAAGACACCCTGCAACCACCTGTAAACTCCAAGTTGCTGCCATGACGTGCTTCCAAAATGCTCAACATGGGGCCCGCCACAGTTGCCCCATCCAGATCCCACCAGGGACCATCCCCTGCTCCCAGCACAAAGAAGGCAGGCAGCCACTGATCCCAGCTGTCTCAACTCAAACCCTGCTGCTCCAGGGAGGAGGACACCATAGGATGCTGCAGGACGGGGATGCCACTGCCATCCCTCCTGCCCCAAGAACCTGTCCCAGCTCTCAGTGCCACATGCCTTTTCCTATTTATTCTCCTGTGCTGCATGGCTAGTGGTGACCCATGGGCTGACTGATCCCAGTGAGATCACGGGACAACTCTCCATATTTCCACAGGAGGAAAGATGTCCCTGGAAAAGTACCCAGAGAAGGCAAAGCTTCAGGGCAGCGCAGTGCGGAGGAGGATGTGGACCCTCAACATCTCTCTGCATCATCCCCAGGGCAGGTCCAAAGCCTCCGTTTCTGTTTGATTCATTACCATGTTTAAATCATGAGAGCACACGCAGGGGTACCATGGGCAAAGCCTTTGCTCAGACCCCAAGGACGGCCACGTGTGCCAGAAGACATTCACTCTGGTGTCCCACAAAGGGCTGGAGGCCACATCAGGGTTTTCTCTTCTGAGCTTTGAAGGGTGGCAATGACCAGGAACCACACAAATCCCAGTTGCCACCACCCGCCTCTGCTCAAAACCCCCATATATCTTGCCTCAGGTGTTATTTACCCCCAGGGTCACCTAAATTTTGTGGGTATTTCGCATTTCATACCATGCACATCTCACCCTCTGCGACTACCTGGGCTTACCTTGGTTGGGGCAATCAGCCCACTGGAGCCAGGCATCCCAGCACTGTGGTCTACTGACCCCCTTGAGCCTTTCTGAATTTCAAACTTCACAGAATCATAGAATGTTTAGAGTTGGAGGGGACCTTAAAGATCGAGTTCCAACCCCCCTTCCATGGGCAGGGACACCTCCCACTAGACCAGGTTGCTCAAAGCCCCCTCCAACCTGGCCTTGTAGTAACAGCTTCCAAGCTATTACTTGGCCGAGAGAGTCCTGGAGAGCTGCAACAGCCCCAGGAGCTGTCCCATGGCTGGAGATCCCCCGGCTACTACAGAGGCAAGATGTCTCCTCCCAGTTCTCCCAGTGCTGATAGAGCACAGGGACCTCGCCAGCAAAACCACTCCTGGCATCAAAAGGACCTGGAAGGATGTTTATCAGCTTTCCCCCTGCCGTGGAGGGTCTCTGGATACCAAGCAATGCAGAAAAAATACCCACCACCAAGGGAACAATAAGGTAGGGGAAAGCAACTCTCCCCGAAATAACCATGTAATATAAATACAGTCAAACTCCTCCCAAAAATACAAAGAGAGTAGTTTGGCACATCCACAAAAAAAAAAAAAAAAGATAATATCTTGGCAGGACATGCTGGGAGGTCTCTGTGTGCCCTCACGCTGGGACAGCAATGATACCCAGGAGCCAGAAGCCCAGCTGAATCATAGAATCACAGAATCATTCAGGTTGGAAAGGACCCTTGAGATTATCGAGTCCAACCATCAGCCCCACTCTACAAATTCCTCCCCTACACCAGATCCCCCAACACCACATCTCAACCACTCGGAAACACATCCAGGGATGGGGACTCAACCCCCTCCCTGGGCAGCCCAGTCCAGGGTCTGACCACTCCTCCTGGGAAAAAAATCTTTCCTAATGTTCAGCCTAAATGCTGAGCAACCCCCACGGGGTGAGAACTGACACGTGGAGCTACTGCCCGTATTCAAATTAAAAGGCATCATTTGTTACCTGCTGCGGTGCCGCTCGGAAACTGCCCTAAAAAACTCCTAAACTGGGAATATGAACACAGCCAGGGGGAGCAAGGCGGCAAATAGAGACTATCCGTACCAAACTACTCAGTTTTGGTACTTACAGCAACCGTAAGCAAGTCAGAGTCACACCTGGCAGCACGGGGGGATGACCAGAAGGCACCTAAGTAACATTAAGGTGCTCTTCTCCAAGCCCTGGAGTGAGCCCAAGCAGGAAAAGGGAGCAGAGAAGCCCCTCATTAACACCGTTCGGGCACCATAATGCCACCCTCTGATCCCCAGCCCTGCCACCCCTCCTGGAGAGCCACAGGGATGGCAGGGGGACACCCTGACCCGAGGCAGGGCCACCACCTCCACAGGGCAGCAACAGCCCGATGGGGACCATGCCATGGTGCCAGCCTCACCATCCTCCATGGGCAGGGCTGTACCATATCAGCAAACCTAAACTGGGGAGGAGATGGAGATACAACAAGCCATACATGGCTGATGTCTGTGATGGGACAAGCAGCAGGGACCCCTGCCCAGCTCCAGCAGTTGCCCAAGGACCACTGTGCCATGGGAGCCCAATGGCATCAGCTACAAACTACTCCCAAACCCCCCACCGTGTCACAGTGGGAGCCAGCCCAGCCCCGCTCCCTTCCCAAGGGTACCCGCTGGGAGTTTTAATTAATTAAGAAGCCCAGCAGGTCATACCTGAGCTCAGAGAACTACAGCAAAGGCCTTGCCGGCAGCTGCCTCCTGGGAGGGCAACCTGGCAGCTCCCCAGGGTCACGGAGGAGGAGAAGGAGGAGGAGGTGGTCCATGGAGAGAAGTTGTTCTCTCTACAGAAAGAGCAGCTCATCCCCACCTCCCGCAGGACCTCTAGCAGAAAGGAAACCCACGCCAAAGTAAAGGATGAAAAGAAAATAACAGAGAGAGGGTGGTCTGAGAACAGTGGCTAGGGGGAGGAATTTCACAGACTCCCAGAGAAAGAGGCTCTTGTATTTCTCTTTGGTTGAGCAAAAAAAAAAAAACACAACCCAACCCCACCACCAACCCTATCTGCTCCCAGCAGCTGTGCAGAGCAGCACATTCCTCTGGATGAACCGTGGTCCTGCGGCTCCCAGGAGAGGAGGAACCCACAGCAGAAAGGGCTGAGCGAAGCTAAAAATGAGCTGAGACAATCTGGGGAAGGAGCAGGGAAAGCAAGAGCCACGGTGGTCACTGGCAGCAGAAGACACAGAGCTCTTCTTTGTCCAGGCTGGAGCCCAGAGTGCTCCCAGTAAAGAAAAACCTCCCTTTGGGATCTGCAGCCCCACAACTGCACTGGGAAGTGCCAAGACACTCCTGGTTAGCTGGGGCGGGCGGTGGGTCTGGCTGGTTGGGAAGGGAAAGGTCTCATCCTGGGAGACAGATCCTGTGTGCAGATCCAAGCTTGTGGCAGAGGGTGGGACAAGCGCTGTGAGATGGGATGTGAAGGGTAACGGGAGAAAAGCCCTGCCTTGGGGCTCCCAACCCACCAGCCCTCACCCACTCCCCAAGGGGGTTCAGGGGTCTCCTGCGGGGTGCCAGACCCCACAAGGCTGGGAGACACAAGGGACCGACCACTCAGTGCCAAAAGGGAGCCTGTTCCCAAGGGACAGTCTCCAGTCTCCCTTGGGACAGCAAAGGCTGTGATCCTTTGATGGGATCCCATGGTTTCTTTGACAGGATGAGGGGGGAGATTTTAAACTGGCAGAGGAGAGCTTGAGCTGAGATCTGAGGAAGAAATTTTTCACTTCTGTGGGTGGTGAGAGCCTGGCCCAGGTTGCCCAGAGAAGCTGTGGCTGCCCCATCCCTGGAGGGGTTCAAGGCCAGGTTGGAGGGGGCTTGGAGCAACCTGGTCTGGTGGGAGGTGTCCCTGCCCAGGGCAGGGGGGTGGAACTGGATGGTCTTTAAGGTGCCTTCCAGCCCAAACCCTTCTATGATTCTATGACTCTACAGTCCCTGGGGTGTTTGTAGCCTCAGCTGCCGGATCTTGGGGGGGGCTGTGGTTGGGGTTCGGCTGCCGGGCACCCCACAAGGAGCAGGGAGGCAGCCCCTGATGCTGCATTCCTGAGCTGGCCCTGCCTGTCCCCAGAGTCTGCTCCTCCTGCCTGGCCAGCACCCGCCCCAGCAAACCAAGAGCTGCCCACCAAGGCGTGGGGTGCTGGTGTCCCCCCTCCCTGCTGGTGTAAACACAGCTCTCCACTAGCCGAGGATGGGGGTTTAAATGATAATCACAGGAAAAGCAGCAAAAGCTTCCCATGGCCTCAGGGTGATGCCAGAGGACAGAAATGTCGCAAACTCCATCAACCCTCCCCATGGATCCCATAGCTGCCTGCTTGTGGTGCCTCAAGCTGGGAGATGGAGCTGCTGGGCATCAAGCAGTGGCACATACATGTCTCTCTGGAGAGAGATCCCAGCAGTAGCCTCCAGCTCTCCAGATGAGCAGATAAACCAGTGTTCCATTTGAAAAGGTATGCAAATATACATGCAGATCCCCATGCTCCCTGTACATGGCTGGGAAAAACAGCCCAGACCCTCGTCCTCTCTCATCTCCTACCTTCCAAGACCACCTCCTTGCCCGTCTTCTTCAGCGCCTGCACCGCCTCGTCGTGCGTTGCCTCAGACAGGTCGGTCCCATTGACAGCGAGGATGGCGTCCCCCACATAAAGCGCCTCGGTCTGGTCGGCTGCCAGCCCCTTAAAGATCTTGGAGATCAAGATGGGCATTTTATTCTCTCGGCCACCTTCAAACAGAAAAGAAACCAAGCGGTTGTGGCTGTCGGAGCACAGGGAGGAGCGGGTGGGGAGGGGGATGCTTGGGTACCCGCCAGTCCTTCTCCCAGCACTCGGCCACACCGTGCCCCATGGGGTGCCCATGGCAAGCTCATAGCAGCCACAGTAGCCAAAATACCACAGGGCTTTACAGCAGACAAAAATAATTGCTCCAAACCCAGTCGCTGATTTCCTCGCAGAGCAAACACGTACCCTGGCCATCTCCCCATCAAATTTTGGCAGGAAAGCATGTCTTTATTTGCGTTATTATTACTCGTGCGTGCTGAGCGACCAACCCCTGCTCCAAGGACTTCATGATCTAAACAGATAAGATGGCTGAATGTTTTTTTGGAGAGGCGACAGGGCCAGGGAGAAGTGAACCAGCCTGGCTGTTTGCTCCTCTCGGCACAGTAGCCCCATTTACCTGCTGCTCCCCGTTCCCCAGCCTAAAAGGATGCTATTGAAACCTCCCGGCGGCTGGAGGAGATCAATTTGCACATTAACTTTTGAACCTGCAGATGAGATGCTGGCAGTGTCGCTGCCTGCGTGTCAGGGAGCAAGGGTGCAGCAGCCACCCCCCAGCCTCGGGACCGGCACCCCCCAACCTGTCCTGCGCCCCAGGACGGCCTGTCCCGAGGAGCCTCCCTGTGATGATCTCTCATCCTGGAGGGAGATGTTGAGCCTAAGCCTGTTGTCACCACCAGCCTCAGCCCTGCTCCCAGCCGGTGCCACAGGCATTTCCTTGCTCAGACGCCTGCCAAGACCCTCGTAGGGCTCTGGTTATCAGCTGTCAGAGGCCCCCGCGGGGGCTGCTCTGGGCTGCCGAGCCTGTCCCTACAGCAGGAGCTCCTTGCTGGGCCTGCACCCGGAGCCCCTGCCCGCACCCGGAGCCCCTGCCCACTCAGCCCCCCACCATCCCACCAGCCAGGGGAAAGCCAGCCCAGTAGCTACCATGCTTGTCCCCTTGCCACATCCCAGAGGAAGGACACCTCACCCTCAGCCCAGTTCGGGGCACAGAGTCCCTGGGTTGAAACAGGGCTGGCACCTTTTTTTTAAACGGGGAAGGGTCAGCAGCCCGGGTGAGAGGGAACGACGCTGTCCCCCCACAGCGGTGGGGGGGGCACCGGCAGGGCTGACCCACTGCCCCCAACAGCTCCCAGTTTTGGTGGCAACTACTTGGTTTCCACATGTGTCACAGCAAAAATAAAGTTTTAACTCAACCAAGTGACATTTCTCCTTTCCTGGGAGAGCCACAGAGTGAGCAACAACCTGGCAGCCAAGGGGTTATTGCAAAGGGGACTTTATGCTTCCCCAAAAGAAGGGCTGGCAGGCTTGGGCACCCGCAGACACAGCTGGTGGCACTGCTTCCATCCAGTCCCAGTACAGGGACATCCAGAAGGCAAAACCTCCCCACTTCCAGAGGGAGACGGAGGCTGTGGCCGTGTCCCCTGCGAGCTGGGAGAAGAAGCCACGTCAGGAGGCGAGAGCCAGCCCGGGGACTGCCAAGCCTGCAGCGAGAGCCACCAGCCCTCTCACCCACCCACTACCAAGGCCCTTTGCCTGCCCATTTGCTGCCTGTTCCTGCCTCCTCTCACTGAGCTTCCAGCAGGGCTCGGAGCTGCCCGGAATGCAAAGGCAGGCAGAAACGCCATCCCTGCCCCAAGAAGTTTCCAGCCTGAAGTTCGGAAGAGTCACCGAGGAGCGGGGCAGCTCGGGGGTGGAAACAGGGATTTATCCCATTGCTCCGCTCTCTGGGAGCGGACCTCTCCGAGCCTGAGAGCACTGGAGGTCTCCAAGGGCTTTCCAACCGCTCCCTTCGTCTTACCCACAGTTTAAAAGGAGCATTTCTCGGCACGGTGGCACAGAGGGGACAAGGACACGCAGGCAGAGTCCTCCCTTTAGCTGCAGGAAGGGCAGCTTTTGTGTCACAGGGCAAACAGCTGCCTCCTGAGACAGCCCCCTACCCTTGCGTGCAGAGCTGGTGGGATCCCCCCTTCCAGCTCCCAAACGCCAGGGACCCCTCCTCCAGCCGGGGCTGGCTGGTGTCCCCTGAGTGTTGCTCTTTCCCTGGGCTGGGGACGGTTCCGTGTCCCCTCATTGCCTCATGTCCCCTTCTTCATCCTGCCACGGGTAGTGCCTGGGGTATAAAGACCCCAGCCCCAGCTTCGCTCCCCTCCTCACTCCATCTCCCACCCGGGTTTTATTCCGAGCGTGGGAGCGAGNGGAGGACACGGAGCCATTGCCCGCCGGGGCCGCGTAGCTCCAGCAACCCGGTACGCGGGGCGCGCCTGCCCGCCGCCATCTTCCGCGCCCGCTGCGCCGCCCCCGCTCCGCGCCCGCTCCGCGCACCCGCCCCGCGCACCCGCACCGCCCCACCGGGACGGGGCCAGCCGGGGGCTTCGCGCTCCGGCCCGAGACGGGGCACGGGGGGCGGGATCCGAGTCCCCGGTGCTTCCCACTAAGGCCCGGGACAGGGCACGGGAGGGGAGAGATGTGAGTGCCCGGTGCTTTCCCCTCCGGCTCGGGATGGGGTACGGCGAGGGGGGAGACCCGTGTCCTTAACGCTTCCCGGTGATCCCTAGTGCTCCCCACTCTGGCTCGGGATAGGGTATGGAGCCGGGGGGACAACCCAAGTCCCCGGTGCTCCCCGGTGCCTCCCACTCCGGCTCGGGGTAGGGCACGGGAGGAGGGACCTGAGTCCCCAGTGTTCCCCACTTCGGCAGGGGATGGGGTACGGGGGAGGTGACGGAACACCTGGGGTCCTTAGTGCTCCCCGGTTCTCCCCACTCTGACTTGGGATGGGGCATGGGGAGAGGACCCAAGTCCCCGGTGCTCCCCGGTGTTTCCCTCTCCAGCTCAGGGTGGAGCACGGGAGGGGGTGACCCGGGTTCCTGGTGCTTCCCGGTGCTCCCCGCTCCTGCCCAAGACAGTGAACGGGAAGAGGGGGATTTGGGTCACTTATACTCCCCGGTGCTCCCCACTCCAGATCGGGATGGAGTATGGGATGGGGACACCCAAGTCCTTGGTGCTCCCCGCTTCAGCACGGAATGAGGCACAGGAGGGGGGAGATCCATGTCCTTAATGCTTCCCAGTGATCCCTGGTGCTCCCCACTCCAGCTCAGGATGGGGTACAGAGGTAGATGGGGATCTGGGTCCATATTGCTCCCCACTTTGGCCTGGAATGGGGCACAGGACAGGGACACCCAAGTCCCTGGTGCTCCCTGCTTTGGGATAGAATAGGGCACGGGACAGGGACAACCAAGCCCTTGGTGCTCCCTGCTCCAGTGCAGGATGGGACACATCCCCAGTGCTCCCCATTCTGGCCCAGGGTAGGGCACAGGAGGGGGGACCCAGATCCTCAGTGCTCCCCACTGTGGCCCGGGGTGAGGCACAGGGAAGGACCCAGGCCCCTGGGACTCCTTTGCTTGTACCAGTTGTGGCCCTGGTCTGTGCTGGGCAGTGTCACAGGAGGAGCTGCAGGAGCCAGGCAGTTGTGAGGGGGGCACCCAGCCAGACCCTGCAGAGCACCTTAGGGTAGGTGCTGCATTATGGGGGTCTCTACTCCATGCACCAAAATACTTTTGGCTCCTTTCTCGGAGCTGGCGGCAGCTCCAGAGGCTCTGTGACACTTGCCAGTGTGCCCACAGGAGCTGCCAGCACCCAGTCCTGGACCAAGGAGCTCCTGGGTTTCCTTGTGGTGACCCCACACCCCAGCAGCCCCCATGAGTCTTCAACAGGAGCAAGGGAAACGGTATTTACAGACATTCAGAAGAGTCTGTGTGGTTTTTCCCTTGCTTGATCTTGAAAACAGGAACAGTATTTTGTTTTGTTTGGCAGACTGGCATTTTTTCCTGCAGCCCAGAGGCAGCAATTTAGAGGAGAAAATACCTCCAGGAGTGAAAACGCTGCTTGGTGCATCCCCCATGCATGCCCCTTGCACTCCAAGCGCTTTGGGCTGCTCCAGGGGCCTCTGGGATGGGCCTGCCAAGATCCCTAAACCTCTGCAAAGCACACAGATTTGTAAGAATTCAGTAAGGTTTGCCACAGTCTGGGAAGGGGACATCGCAAAGGGCTCTGGCTGAGCAGGGCTGGGGGGGGTGTCACAGCTCAGCTCAGCCCGTGTCCAGCTGGGGGCCACAGCCAGTCCCGAAGGGCCACAGCCAGCCCCGAGCATCAGCCACGCGCGGAGGGGAAAAATGCTCCCTCCCACGCAGCAGCAGCAGCTGTGGAATTTCATGAGGTTGCAGCAGAGGAAACCCTCAAGGTTATTTCTTTACCAAACAGATGGTTCACATATTCCTGATTTTCCTTTTTTTTTTTTTTAGCTAAAAAGTCCAAGGTTTGGCTTAAGGGACTCCTCGGCTTTGCAGGACGGTGCTGTTTGCTGTAGCAAGCACTTCTACACCGCCCCGTCACCCAGGCAAGGGTATTTCCCTGTGATCCTGTCCCCTCTGCACCCCACAGGGCTGTCCAGGCTCCACTCTGGCTGCTCGTGCCGTTTGGTTCGTGTACAGCAGAGGGGAATTTTGTCATTCATCCTCAAGTGGGGACAGGGCTCATTTTCCCTGTGCCACCCACTCTGGGAACACTTACTTTATCGCCAGGCAGCTGCAATCAGCAGTTTGTCTGGGTTTTTTAATTCTCAGCGCTGTTTTCGAAACTTCCAGCCTTTAAGGCCACATTCCTGTCTGAAGCGGCAGCGGGAACACCAAGTAGTGCCTTTAGTGCAGCAGAACGACACCCTTTGGGTAGTTTTCTTTCATTTCTCAGCCCTGCACCCAGCAGCACGGGTGCTGAGAAGCACAGGCTGGGTGTCTGGAAGCCATCTGGATGGTGGCAATGCCAGGCAGAGGGAGAAGCTTTGCCTTTCCCTGACCCGCTGCTGGGATGGAGAAGGCACCACGGTGCCCAGAGCCAGGGCATGGTGTACCAACTTCACCTCCCTCGAGAACTAGCCTCAACCTCCATGCAACGAGGCCAGTACAGACCCTGGTGGTTGGACTAGATCATCTGAAAGGTTCCTTCCAACCCAGGCAATTCTATGATTCTACAGTTCTTCAGCAATTGATATTCCTTTGGCAATTGCATCAATTATTTGAGGGCTTCCAGTCCCTAAAGGGGCTCCTGGGAAGCTGGAGAGGGACTCTGGATCAGGGAGGGGAGCCATAGGATGAGGGGGAAGGGTTTACACTGAAAAAGGGGAGATGGAGATGAGATCTGGGGAAGAAGTTCTTTGGTGTGAGGGTGGTGAGAGCATGGCCCAGGTTGCCCAGAGAAGCTGTGGCTGCCCCATCCCTAGAGAGGTTCAAGGCCAGGTTGAAGGGGGCTTGGAGCAACCTGGTGTGGTGGGAGGTGTCCCTGCCCAGGGCAGGGGGGTTGGAATGCAATGATCTTTAAGGTCCTTTCCAACCCAATCCACTCTATGATGCTACGATTTGCTGTGAAGAAGAAAACGACCTGGGAGCGTTGCTCAATGCTCGTCTGAACACGAGCCAACAGTGTGCCCAGGTGGCCAAGAAGGCCAATGGCATCGTGGCCTGCATCAGGAATAGTGTGGCCAGCAGGAGCAGGGAGGTGACCACCCCCCTGTACTCCTCTGGTGAGGCTGCACCTCAAGAACTGTGTTCAGTTTTGGGCCCCTCACTACAAGAAAGACATCAAGGCCCTGGAACATGTCCAGAGAAGGGCAACAAAACTGGTGAGGGGTCTGGAGCACAAGTCTTATGAGGAAGGGCTGAGGGAGCTGGAATTGTTTAGTCTGGAGAAGAGGAGGCTCTCAGAGGAGACCTCATCGCACTCTACAACTTCCTGAAGGGAGGTTGTGAACAGGAGAGGATCAGCCTCTTCTCCCAGATAACTCATGATAGGATTCAAGGGAATGACCCCAAGTTGCACCAGGGGATATTTAGATTAGATATCAGGAAATACTTTTTCTCACAAAGAGCAATCAGGCCCTGGAATGGCCTGCCCAGGGAGGTGGTGGAGTCACCGTCCCTGGAGGTGTTCAAGAAGTGTCTGGACGAGGTGCTACAAGACATGATTTAGTAGCTCAGTGGGTAGTATTGGTGACAGGAGGACAGTTGGTCTAGATGATCTTGTAGGTCCTTTCCAACCTTGTGTTTTTATGATTTCTCTGGGATGGAGAGCCAAGGCTAGTACTGCAGGCGTTGGATTCTTCCAGTGTGAATCCTGAGTCCAAAGTGCCCTGAAGACCCTGGTGTGAAAGCAGGGGGTCCACATTGGGAGGGCAGCAATGGGGCTCAGCAGACTGGTGCAGCACTGGGGACTTGGCTCCAGGCTTTAATCCAAGGCCAAACACCTTTGCTGCCTCCTCTGTACAGCTGGGTCAGGCCAGGACTGTGGCCTGGGGGGAGGGTCAGACACCCCAGGACATTCCTAGGGGTCCTGATGCCCCCCAAGCAGAGGTGCTGCTGCTTTGGAGACTTTCCCATAGGCTTTGCTCCCTTCCTCCTCAACCTGCTTTTGCTCAGGCTCCGTCATTTCTTAGGAGCCCCGTTGCGTCCCAGGGCTTTGTGAGCACTGGGAGCCCAGCACGTGGGGTGGTCCCAGCTCGATTTGATATCACAAGATACCGTGACTGTGATTCCCGTACCGTGGTGCTGCAGGAGGGGAGGGAGGGTGGAAGGATGAAGGCTGGGGCTGGCACATGGGAGTGAGTCGCAGCTTCCAGGGATGCCAGCGGCGTTCGTCAGGGCTCCTGCTGAAAGGAAGTGGAATGAGGGGGGGCAGAGAGGATGGAAATGGAAGGGGAGGAGTTGCTTGAAAAATTGCTATTCACAGAAATAGACACATCCCGCAGAAAGACACGTGCTTGGGTGACAAAAGCCCAGCTGGGAATTTCTCCTGGGCAGCAGGAGCGGTGGGAGGGGAAGGGGCTGGAGGAGCGCAGGAGGCTGCAGTGTAGGGTTGGGGGAGCTGCCAGCGCCCTGACCCCCAGCCTCGGGGTCTGCTTTTTTAGCTGTGGAAAGAGCATTGCTTTTCTCCAGCTGCCCTCCAAAGGAACCCCCTGGGAGTGGGACCTGGTGGGGTGGGTGGAGATGGGCTCTGTGCCCCCTGCCCGGGGGCTGTGCTGAGCTGATCCCTCCAGCGGCACATTCGCAGTGACCTCTTCGGGTGGCATGTCCTCAGCCCATGGCCATGGCAGGGCTGAGCCCCACCTGGCATTTTCTCTGCATGATCTCTCCAGCCCCCTGAACGTTGTCGTTAAGCAGCTATTATTAGATTCATTTCTTGGCACAGCCAGGAGCTGTGTCACAGCCCACCAGCCTATTTATAGAGTGCCGTGAGATGTTCCCTTACTAGTGTTAATTTAACTAATCCCTTCTGAAACAAAATAAAAGACCTTCAGAGCTCATGTTCAGTCCCCAGGACAACTTTCCCGAACTGTGGGGATGGAGGTGAGAACACCTCAGGCTGCCGGCGGTGGTCGGGATGCCCCAATGGTGCTTAGGAAAGTGTCCCCTGGAAATTCATGGAGGGGAACACGGCACCAACCCTGCCCTGCAGGACTTAGCCCCCTGAAAACTCTGCAAGGGATGGAAAGGGAAATAAAATAGATTTTATTATATAGATAGATATTCACATAGAAAGATTTTCAGATAGATTTTCATAAAGGTATTAACAGATTAAGAGATGCAGTATTGATGTAACTCAGGGATTCATCCTTTCTTATGCAGTGAAATGGCACTGTCTGACCTTAAAATCGCTGGAATCCCTGAGTCCCTTAACTTGGGAGCACTTTCTGTTTGTTTTGGGGCATAAGTATTCCCTGCAAAGTTTCTTTTGTCACAGTCCGGGCTCTTCTCTTACCAGATCCCTGTAAGAAAGTCACCATCGGCCAGGCTCTCGGGGTGTGAAAATACTTTTGCTGCCCACACAGGCAGATCTGATGTTATGGGGCAGGATCATTTCTGTCAAAGAACAAGAGAAAGGCTGGGGAAAAGCAGCACCCAGGAGCTGAAATAGCTTTGGGACAGGCTATAGTTGTCCCACTTTAAAGCCCGATATTCGCTGCCTGCTGTAGCTTCTGCCTCTCAGATGCTGGAAGGCCAAGCGGCACCAGTGGCAGGGACTTCAATCAGCCCCTAGGGGAATTTAACGGGCATAAATTAATCATAAAAGCCAGCACATGGATTGCAGATTGTAAAATCTGCCGTCACGTCTGCCGCTTCAATCGGGCTAATTCACCCCATCGGCCTCTTCGGCAGGGAACGGGCCAAACACCCCGTGTTTTCGTTAATTTGCAGCTTGAGAATGAAAACGGTGTTTCCTCCCTGCTGGGCACTGGGAAAGAATTGTCCCTTGGACTGCAGAGCTGGTGGGATACACTCTGATGGAGACACCCCCCACGATTCTGCACGTCCCCTGGTACCGTGGCTGCAGTATCTGCAGCCCCAAAGCCCCAAAGTCCTGGGGAAACTGAGTCACAGAGCAAGGACAGGGTGGTCCTAGCTCAAACCAGGCCTGCATGAAGCGCTGGGCACATCGCTGCCATGTTTCTTGGCTGCACGGGTGATGCCTGGGGGCTCAGAGATGTTGTCTGGTGGCCAACGCTGGTGATGTGGCCTTTCCCATGGGCATGAGTGGCATCTTCCCTTCAGGCAGCACGTGCTGGGCAATGCTGCCTGCCGGGGCTGCTTGACCTCTGGGTGCTTTATTTAGTGATATCCAACCCTTCCCAGCACCCCAGCTGCTCCAGCCCAGCTTTAATTGCATCTCACGTGTGTATCCAGGGAGGTTGCTAAAATCCTGGGACGGGCTGTGAGTTCAGGAGGGTGACGGACAAACGGACACAGGCAAAACCCTGCTCCCTGGCAAACACAGTCCCACACATGGAAAAGGTTTCTGGGACAGGGAACCTTGCACACCCCTCCCAGTGCCCCGGCAAATCCATGGCTTGAAAGCCCTGTCCCCTCCTGGCTCCTCCATCACACCAGGATGCCCCTGGGAAATGCCAGCTCCCCCGGCACAGGGACCTGGCAGCATCCCAGCACTTCCAGCTCCACTCCCCTGGGCTTTTTTTAACCTGGCAAATAATGCTCCGATAAATGTCACTTCTTTCCGCTCCTGTCATTTCTCTCCGATGGGCCATCAACGTGACAACACCAAGGCTTTCTGGAGCAGGAGGAGACCTTGATGGAGGTTATTTCGTCCCCCTGGCCCAGGGGATGCTGTGGGGAGAGCCCCAAGCACAGCGCAGGGGGGCAGGAGGGATGGGAAGAGCCTCATATCCCAGGAAAAGGCTGTTTATGAGCTCTGAGGTCTGGCTGGAAAGTCACCTTCAGTATCAGCTTTTTAAGTTCAGTGCATCCTTCTACCCTGCAGAGGCCACGTCCCTGCGGCCTCCACTGGCTTTGTGGATGCTGCGGGCAGATGATGGACCCGTTCTGCCAGGGTGGGCAGAAAGAAGTGGGGTGAGGAGCAGCTCTGGGCCGAGTTTCAGCCTTGCTCCATGGCTGCAGGGTTTCGAGCTGACAGCAGATGCCAGCAAAGCTCCACTCTGCAGCCAGCCTGGGCCCGTCGTGGGCGGGGGAGAGGGGGCAGGGGAAGGTGGGGTGGCTGGAGTCCCCCACCCTGGGCGCTGGGACACCTTCTGCCCAAACGCACCCACCTGGCTGGGTGCTGCCTGCTGGGGGAGAGACCATCCCTGGGACCTTGAGGGTTTTGCAGCCAGCTGAGAACCCCCACGCTCAGCTCACAAGTTGTAGAGTCTGCCCTGACCCCCCTTCCCAGCCCGGAGCAGTGAGTGGGACAGTGGGTGCTGCAAGACTGGTGGCACCAAGGAAGGATATGAGGTACGTGGCTCCTTCTGGCTCATCTTGCCAGGCACAGCCTTGTGGCTCAGAGCCCTGGGCCAGTACCCATGGGGGACAGGGGACAGGCTTCCTCTGGGCTACCTGCTCAGCCCGTTGGTTACCATAATCACAGAGTAGTTTGGGTTGGCAGGGATCATCAATGACCATCCAGTCCCACCCTCCCTGCCTTGGGCAGGGACACCTCCCACTAGACCAGGTTGCTAAAAGTCCCTGTCCAGCCTTGGTGCAGCAGGGATGGGGCAGCCACAACAACCTGGGCCAGGGTCTCACCACCTTCCTGGTAAAAAACTTCCTTCTTATCTGGTGTAAGGGAGCACTGGAGATTCTCACCTCTTCTCACTGCCCAGTTACTCAGGCTCTAGGGTAGCCCCAGCCCAGATTTCTGGTGGGTAGTGCCCAGCAGGGTACCCCTGCCCTTGCTTTCACTCTGGCCCCCCAAACCCATCCTCCCCTTCCTTACCAAATGCCTTTCACAACGACCTGGGAGGCACCTCACGCTCCCTCCCCACTTGGTAGGCGTCCGTGACACTCCTGCTACGCAACAACAGCTATTTTTACCCCCATGAGCCTCATGCACACTCCCCCGGCTCAGCCCCCTGCCCTCTCTGTGCCCAGCACCCTCCCCAGCTCCTGTCTGGGACCTCATTGCAGCTGGAGCCGTGCTCTGCCTTCATCCCCCAAGCATCCCACAGCTGGGGGGGGGATGCAGGAGGGGCCCCTTCCCTTCTTTGTGGGCATCATTTCTGCAAGCTCTATCCTCCACCCTATGCAAAGCTCTTTTTTCAGCCTGACAAGCATCTGGAGCTTCTTTTATAGGAGGATGTACAGATATATTTGTCATCCTTGCTGTTGCCCCCTTCCCAATGGTCCTTTCACGTCCCTGGCCCAGGTCCCTCAAGTGAGCTCAGAGCTTCCTCGGGGACCAGCGCTGGGAGCTCAGCCAGGTCTTTTTGACAGTCCAGGAAGGGTGTTGGACCTGGAAAAGCCCCATCTCCTTGGGTCTGGGGGCCAGGCAGGGACAGTGAGCACTCCCTCGCCTTCCCTGGGCTGTCAGACCCTGAAGGGACCCATCACAGCCCTGAGCCCTGGCCCCTGCTGGCACTGGGACATAAGCTGCCAGTCTCAGTGCTGCTTTTAAGGGCTCCCCAAACCAAGCATAAGGGCAGCAGTTTGAACCCACATGGCTCAGGGAAGGCTGAGCAGGAGGATCTATCTACATCCCAGGGCAGATGCTCTGGGCATGAGCCCTGAAGGGGTTTTTGTAGAGGCTGGGTGGGCTGTTGCAGGGGATGGGGGGCATCACCCCTGCTGCGGGTTCCCCATCCAGCCCATGGCATGGCCAAAGCAGCCCCCCAGCACAAAAGGGGACCCAGGGATGGTAGTAGTGACCCCCAGGGAAAGGACATCCTGAATGTCACCCACTGCCTTGGGCTGGCCCCCGCTCACCTCTGATACAGCCTTTTTCCTCTTTCCAAAGAGAGGTTTTAATTTACCCTCTCGGCTGGCGCAATCCTATCCCGAGCAATTCCCCAGCCATTCCTCCAAAGCACAGTAATTACCTCATTACTTTGATATTAATAGAATTCATATGGCCTGGAGAAGATAATTGAAATTAAACCCGCACCACCAGTGAGGGGGAGCAGTGGGGGCAACGGGGGCCTGAGCCAGGTGAGGGGTGCAGGGCTATGCCCTGGATGCATCCTGTCACCCACCATGGGTCCTGGGACCAGTGATGTCTGTGGGGCTGCAGCCCAACCTGTCCCAGCTCCAGGGCTGAATTATCACCTGGAATTTGCCTGATGGCACCAGAAGTGGGTAGGCAGCGCTGACACCCATCCCGGTCTCTGTCAGGCTCCATCCAGGAGGATGCTCGGCCGGATCCTGCCCCTGCTCTCCAGTTGCTCACCCTGTCATTGTCCCCTGCCTTGTCCCTTGCTCTGTGCTGACCATGGGGCTGTTCCCATTCTTTCTCGGAAGAAAAAGGAAAAAAAAAAAAGAACAAGAAAAAGAAAAAAACCAAACCCCAGATTCATTTGCTACAAAGGCAACAAAGGCAGCGCGGTGCTGAATGGCTCTGGCAGGCGGTGCCGTGCCCCCGCAGCCGCCCGCTGCCCGGCGGGGCCGTGGTGGAGCCGCGATGGAGCCGTGATGCAGCCCTTCCTGCCCCACCTGCTCCCCGTCAGATGGGGGGTGACCCCCGACAAAGGCCGGGGCCGCGTCTGCCACCCTTGGGCTTTGCCCCGACACGTGTCTCCTTAACCTCTTCCTTGGGACCAGCTGCTACCAGGGGACCCTCCTTTGTGGGCCCGGCACGCGGCAGATGAGTCTCCCCATCTGCCCGGTGAGGCCTCGTCTGTTGGAGACCCCTTGCCCCAGCTTTTAACGGCATTAACCTTCCCTGCTGTGCCCTGCCCCGCTCCTACCCCCCCACACACACCCCTGTCAACTGTCACCAAGCCCCCCAGGACCCGATGGTGTCCAAGGACAGTCTATGTCATGGGTTTATCCCACTCCTCACCCACCGGAGGCACCTGGCAGGGACGGGCATCCCTGCTGGCACCTCCAGCGCTACCTGGGATCCCACCACGGGATAAGCCAGGGATGGAGCTGGGCTGGGCACCTCTTTGTTTCTTCTCTTCCAGCACTGTGGTGCAAATCCTGAACATCAACCCTGAACATCAATGTTGTACATAAATCCTGCATGGAAATGCTGCATATTAATGATGCATGTGAATGATGCATGTTGATGCTGGACAATCTAGGTCATAACATCATAGAATGGTTTGGGTTGGAAAGGACCTTAAAGATCATCAAGTTCCACCCCCCCTGCCCTGGGCAGGGACACCTCCCACCAGACCAGGTGGCTCCAAGCCCCCTCCAGCCTGGCCTTGAACCCCTCCAGGGATGGGGCAGCCACAGCTTCTCTGGGCAACCTGGGCCAGGCTCTCACCACCCTCACACCAAAGAACTTCTTCCCCACGTCTCATCTCCATCTCCCCTTTTTCACTGTCAAACCCTTCCCCCTCATCCTATGTCTCCCTTCCCTTATCAAGAGTCCCTCCCCATCTCTTCTGGAGCCCCTTGAGGGACTGGAAGGGGCTCTGAGATCTCCCCAGAGCTTTCTCTTCTCCAGGCGGAACCCCCCCAACTCTCTCAGCCTTTCCTCACAGCAGAGGGGCTCCAGCCCTCCCAGCATCTCCGTGGCCTCCTCTGGCCCCGCTCCAACAGCTCCATGTCCTTCCTTGTGCTGCTTGTCCCTGCTGGGTCGCGTAAGCGCTGTGTGCAAATGCTGCACAATGTCAATGCAGCAAATAAATGCTGGTTATTGGTACTGTATATGGAAATGCAGAGTTTTGGGGCCACGGGGGCTCTGGTGGGGGGGGAAAGGGGAGAACGAGGAGAGGAGGTGAGGGGGTAGGGGCAGGAGTTTGCCTCCATGGTCTGGAAATGTTCCTGCACTCCTGGGGCTCCCAGTGGGGTGAGCACAGCCTCCTAAGCCCCCTTGTGTGGGGTCCCAGCACAAGGGATCCATCCCAACCCCACTGCTACCATGACATACGGCTCTGCCCCTTTCTTGGTCCAGCCTCACTGTCACCAAGCTACCAGCTCATGCCCCTTCATTGAAGACCTGTGTCTCCTCCCAGTGCTCACTCTCAGAATCATAGAATCACAGAATTGTCCAGATAGGAAGGGACCTTTCAGATCATCCAAGTCCAACCACCGACCTAACACTGAGACAAACCACCACTAACCCACGTCCCTCAGCACCACGTCTGCCCGGCTTTTAAATACCTTCAGGGATGGTGACTCCACCAGTTCCCTGAGCAGCCCATTCCAAGGCTTCAGAACCCTTTCAATGAAGAAATTTTTCCTAATATCCACCCTAAACCTCCCCTGGCACAACTTGTGGCTGTTTCCTCTTGTCCTTTTGCTTGATCCAACCCCATTACCATCAAGCCAGGTACATTTGCCCCTTGCTCTCTCCAGCACTGAACTCCTCAGGGATCTAGGGGATACTGGGACATCCTGGGGTGCCCAGCAAGCAGGGGACCATAAGTGATGGGATGCATGAGCAGCAGTGTCATCTCCTGGAGCCCATCAAGAAAAGGAGCTGAAGCAGAGGCTGGCATCTTCCAGTTGGGGGAGGTCCCGTTGGCTCTTCTGCCTGGCCAGTGGTGTCCCCAGGCCAGGGACAAGAAGAGGAGAGTCTCTGTCACCGTCACATCCCTCACCAGACATCCATCCCCAAGGAGGCCTTATCTGTCGCTAATGCTTCGCAGCAGCCTCCCCAAAGCTTGGCAAGATGCTCCCAGACTGCATTTGCTCCAAATGGATTCTATCAGGGGGAGAACAAAGCACTGGAGGGTTTTCAAAGCAAAGTGCTGATCACAGCCCGCAGGAGAGGCAGCCAGTCTCCTCCGGCAACACCTCACCAGGGATTCACTTGGGATCAGGCTGGTGTCCCTAAGCTGTCCCCTCCCAGCCACGGCTCTGCCATCCCACAGTGGTGGCCGGGCAGGGGCCATTCAATGGGTGCTGGCCAGAAGACAACAGCTCCATTTTCACTGAAGAATGTCCCGCTGCAAAATCTGGCCTCGCTCCAGCTGCAAATTTAAAAATAAGGCCGATGGGTTGGTTTCATTTCCTTCTCCAAAGTTTCCTGGAAAGCTGGAGCAGGCTCTGGAGTAAACACTGACCTCAGTGCATGTGTACTTGCCCGCTCCATTCCCCATCCCTGGTGCAGGCAGTTCCAGGGCACAGGAGCTGGCAGAGCGGACTGGTTTTCCTCCAACACCTTCCAGGGCCTCGGGAAAAAGTGGGAAATATCCTCTCCTCTATCGATCTTAGCAGAAATTGCAATTGCAATGTCGGGAGGAGTCCTTATGCAGAGGCTTCCCCTGCCCAGCCCATGCTCCAAGCCCAGGCAACATCAGCAGAGATGGCCATGGGTGGTACCAGGACTTGCCCAGAGCATGACAGCCACACGTTGGATGAAACATGGAATCATAGAATGGTTTGGGTTGGAAGGGACCTTCAAGACCATCCCGTTCCACCCCTCTGCCCTGGGCAGGGACATCTTCTACCAGACCAGGTTGCTCCAAGCCCCCTCCAACCTGTCCTTGAACCCCTCCAGGGATGGGGCAGCCCCAACTTCTCTGGGCAAGGTGTGCACTGTGCTCGTGGCAAGGTGTCCCCAAGGAAGCGATGGCATTTTGGGAGCCATACTTGTCAGGAAGGACTCAGGGAGAAGGAGCAACTGTGTCAGCAGAGGAAGGAATAAGACCAGAAAGTCATGTTGGCTCAGCTCCCCCTCCGATACACAGAGAAGATGTTGTCAGCAGTGAGTCAGCTCCGGGAGGTATGTGAAATCATAACTGAAGAATGCTGAGAAAACAGCAAAATCCCACAAAAAAAAAAAAAAGTGGGAGGAAAAACACTTCCCAACAACCCTCAAGCGAAAGCAAAGAGGAATGGTGTGGGCCCCCAAGCCTCGGCGCTGTGCAGGGACGTGGAAGAGGATGGGTTTAGCAGCTGGATGCTGTTCAGGGTGCAATGGGGTAACTGCAAAATTGTATTGGGGCTGGGGCAAAAGGAAAACAAACCCCAAAGTGGCAGTTTTCTGCTGTGGGTCAGTCCCAGGGCACCGCACGGCCCGGCAGCATCTGGCCCTGAGGTGGTAGTGGGCTGGAAAGAGCCACGTGAGCTCCCGGAGACTTCTCCCCGACGCATTCCCCAACCCACGGGAAATGTCGCAGCCGGGACAAGTTGCTCCTTCGAACAAGTGTCATCAAGAACCCGAGGAAACAATAGAGCTGCACAACACCAGGCTCCGCGAAACGCCCGACTCACGGCACCATCACATCTTGAAGGACAAACTCGTCTGCGCCAGGTTGGCAAGAGGGAGAGGTACAGGGGGCTCCGACGTCCCCAAGGCCACCACAAAGGAGATGCAGAGGAAACAAGTGGTCTCCTGCAGACAATGTTCAGTGACAGCCAGAGGGGAAAAGACGTGGGAAAATGGAGGAAAATGTCATAAATGCAGAAACTCAAAGGAAAAAGTGTAACCAGTGGGTAAAGGGAGATCTGTGCCCCCTGTGGGGAGAGGCTGCCAGAGGAATGGCTTTGCTGGGGGCAGCACAGTGGGGCAGTGCTGGATGGCAGTGGGAATGGGAGAAGAGAGGGGTCCTGCACCCAACCCCAGCCCTCCAGCTCCCTCCTGAAAATCCCCAAGCTGAGCAGGGCTGTGAAACCTTCTTCATCTGCACACCAGGAAGGGCCAGGCAGGTGAAAATTCAGCAGTGCCATAAGAACAGCCCATGTGGCCCACGGATACCGGGGAGGGGCTTGGGGCTAGTGCCCCACCATCGCACCACCATCATGATGAGCTACAGTGGTGAGACTGGGTCACACACGGCACCCAGCTAAGGACAGGAACCCACTGGTGGGGACAACAAGCCAACCCACAGCTACCCAGAGAGCAGTCCATGTCCTGCAGCATCCCCACAGGTGGGTGAGCTGGGCACCAAACCACAGCTGCAGGGTCCCTGGTGTCCCGGGGGTGAGGAATAGCAAGCTATATATATGTCAGCAAAGTAAAAAAAATTATTCTAATTGATAACTGTGTGATCAGGACGTTAATCAGAGTATCTACTACATGGTACAAATGCTAGAGCTGATGTTCATAATAATTATCATTTAGAAAATCAATAATTCAAAGCTAGCTTGATAACTAAGTATTTTTATAGAGGCTGATGTTACTCACCCATATCAATGACTGTGGGGAGCTCCCTTTCACTCAGGGGTAACCTTGAGGGGCGTCCCCACTTAAGGGAGGAATTCCAAACACTGCTACGGAGGGGCTGTACCAGAATCCCTCTAGTTCAAAGATGGGATGAGTTTTTTATAGCACACAGTGATTGACTGCCAGTCATTGGTTGCTAAGTCAACCCTTCTAGCTCAGCAAGACACTGTATATTTTTATCATTCTTTTGTTCCTCTTGAGAACATCTGGTTTCACATCCCACCCCGCAGAGCATCTGGTCTCACATCCTACCTGGAGACATGTGTTCTTGGGGCTGCTGAGTCAGGCTAATCCTCAGTGTCCTTCAACACGACGGACAGTATGACCTCCTCACACGTCCATTAGTTTTCTGCCAGAAAACTCATACAAGTAGTGTGAAGTTAAAGACAACGTTCTTATTTTACTCCTATCTGGGCAGATAGCTGCTACTCCTGGTGAGGACCCCAGGCTCGGTGCTGGGAGCTAAGCAAGTGGAAAACAGCAACAGAAGATGGTCTTCTGATATCGTAACCAGAAATAAATGTTCAATGTACCCATCAAAGCGTGCCCATGGAATAAGACAAAAATGGTGGCAGTAAGGAATAACTGCATAAAAGGGGCTCCCAGCCCATGCCAAGGAGCCAGCGTAGGTTGGAGCACCATAGACTCCACTTTTCATGGCTGTAGGCATCTGAAGCAGTAAATACTGCACACTAGCAAACACCCATCGTTAAAGAGATGCTACTCAAGATGGGTGGCATTCCCAGGGCTTCCCTCCAGAGGTGGACATTGGCCACAGCCCTGGGGTGAGCAGAGCCCCTGGCAGGGCTGGGCGGGGCTGTAGCTTGGTGATGGATCCTCTCTGGGGTCCCCAAGGCTGGGACCAGCCTCCGAAGAGCTAAAAACTATGGGGAAAATGTCTGTAGGGACTGTGGGACAGGCAGATCCTCCTCTGGTACCCACCAGAGGAGGATCTGTCTGTCCCACAGTCCCTACAGGCAGAGCCTCAGTGTCACCATCTGTGCGGCTGCAGACTCCAGCCTCCCCCCCCAAAACTGTCCCAGCCCCACAGAGCTCTTTGCCCTCGAAGAGGAGGATGAACAAAGAGATTTTACATAATCCCACATGATCTGCATAACACACGGCCCCAAAAAACCTGCCACTCTTCCCCTGCCAGCCGTCACACAGAGCTCCTGGATGTTCCTCTCTCTTCTCAGTCTGCTTCCTATTTCCCTGCCCATGGATTTCATGGCACAGCTCTGCCACCCCCCAAGGCACTGGTACCCACAGCCCAGTGCTTCTGGGGATGCTGCTGGAGTCTCACATATCCTGGGAAGCAGCTCTTGATCTGGGACACAAACACCCGGTGGTCAACTGAGGAGAGACCAAAGGTGTAAGTGTGCTGAGACATTTTCACTGGGACACTTTGAGTGTACCATGCTGGTGGCTCATCCTGAAAGGTCCCCTTCTTCTCTCCCCTCACCACCTCTCTCCCAAGCCCAGGGAAGGAAACTCCCATTGGAGATTGGGTGCTGAGTTTTAGCTGGGACCAGGCATTTCCAAACCACAAAATCCAGCCCCCTACAGCCTAGAAAATAATCCCTCCCTTAGTGATGGCTGGTTTTGCTTTAAAATACAAAAGTAAGGCAAAAAATACCCCACTCCACCTGGAGCTGGCTACTGTGAATCATAGAATGGTTCAGCTTGGAAGGGACCTTAAAGATTCCACCCCCCTGCCCTGGGCAGGGACACCTCCCACCAGAGCAGGTTGCTCCAAGCCCCCTCCAACCTGGCCTTGAACCCCTCCAGGGATAGGGCAGCCACAGCTTCTCTGGGCAACCTGGGCCAGGCTCTCGCCACCCTCACAGCAATGAATTTCTTCCCCAGATCTCATCTTCATCTCCCCTCTTTCACTGTCAAACTCTTCCCCCTCGTCCTACGGCTCTCCTCCCTGTCCAAGAGTCCCTCCCCTGCTTTCCTGGAGACCCTTTAGGGACTGGAAGAGGCCTTAGAAGGTCTTTCTGGAGCCTTCTCTTCTCCAGGCTGAAGTCCCCCAACTCTCTCAGCCTATTGAATGCAGGAGATGCAATGTCTGGTCACTGCAACCTGATGTGTTTGCCGGGCTGGGAGCCGCCACATCCAGTGCCCGCACTGCCCTCTGCATCACCACTACCTGTGACAGCACAGGGACAGGCACCCGACACAGCCAGCTGTGACAGTGCCACATAGAAGGAGCCTAGCACAAAAGTTGTTCTTTCCCCATAAATCACCCCAAAGGTAGGGTCTGCCTGACAGCAGCAGCACCAGTGGATACGTCCAGGCGCCCGCTGGCCACAGGACAGGCACGGGCAGAGCTGGCAGCATCTCAGCATCTGGAACCGTCTCCAGTAATGCCACCTGGAGGCTCCAAAATGTTGGGGGAAAAAATAAATATAGCTCAAAGGAGACCGAGAGATCGAAGGGAAATGGCCATTAGCAACCCTCCATCTGCAGTACAAGAGCCAGCCACGTCCGGCACTCCGCATCTAATGGGTTTTTAATATTCTCGTGGCACGCACTGTGGTATATACGGTGAGAGACACTTGGAGGTCTTGCATGAGCACTATTACTCGGGGGGCTGGTCGCGGAGTTCAGGCTCTTCCTTTCCCTGCCAGCTGCCTTTGGAGATGTAGATGTTTCAATTATTCTGTGTCAAGCTGCATATTCCAAATTAAGGCCAGAGAAGTGTCTCTGTCTTATATAGA
>VXBJ01005432.1:240773-251319 GCA_013400055.1 Nycticryphes semicollaris | reverse complement strand
AAAAAAAAAAAAAAAAAAAAAAAAAAAAAAAAAAAAAGATAAAATATATCCCTAAAAGGGAAAGAAATGAACTCAGAAATTAATAAGGCTGATTGACAATGCTGCTTTGGAAACTCTGGTACCATATGGCATCCTTGAATGGCTGCAGTGCTGTTCGGATGGAGCTGACCAGCTGGAGAGTTACTGTGGGTTGTTTGTAATTGTAATAATGGATATCAGATGGCTGGTGTGGAGCAGTTTATAAATGAGAACAGACAATGAGCCGCACTGTTTGTCAGGAAATCATTGCTGATATGGGCTTTGCGCTTACCCACCACTCCCCGTCGGAGCTCCCAGGGCACCCAGTGCCGCCGGTTGGTCCGGCTCCAGCGGGGAGCTGTGTGATGCTGAGGGAGGTACCGCATCGGGGACCTGGGCAGGTGGTCCCGCTGCGAGCAAAACTCTCCCCTTACTCTCCTGGTACTTTGGGCAGAGCCCCAGATGCCACTCAGAGATGCCGGCGGGGCTGGTGTCCTCACGCAAACACCGTGATGTGCAGCCAGTGACTCTCCAAGGAAGCCAGAGCAACAGGGAACCAGCTGGGGACCTGCTAGAGCCTCCATCCAGGCTCTCTGGGCTGATGGGATCTTGGATGCTGACACTTCCAGATTGGATTTTGTGCTCAGCAGCTGGAAAAATCATGACATTTCAGAATCTGCCATTTAATGGATTTATTTTATTTTTTTTTTAAGGTCGGCAACAGTGAAATTCGTTATTTTGATTTCTGCCATCTCCAGCTCTGTGGGTTATCGCATAAAACGAAGCCTGAATTTGGAACAAAAAAAGCCACACGCTTGTTCCCTTGTCTTTTCCAAAATGAGATTCCATCCAAATTAGCACTGGGCATTGCTCAGCCGAAATGTCCCCTCTGCTCTACCCTGTGCCACATCGCCCAGCAGCCTAGGGCAGCAAGTGCCAGCCTGGGGGGGGACAGGGGCAGGAGATGGCTGGGAGGAGAAGGCTGCATTCAAGGCTGAGATGTTGCACATATTTTTAATCTCCTGGGCTCCCAGCTTTTGGGGTTTTTTGGGGAGTTTTTTGCCCCCAAATTATATAAATAAATAAATGTTTTAAAAGCCAAAACCAAATTGGATTACACGCCCTCCATCCACACCTGGAGCCCCTTTGCTGTGGGGCAGAGCCAGGCAATGTGACAGGGCAGGAGAAGGACACCCACGTGTCACACACCTCCATCACACACACACCCAGCCAAACACAACCGCTCCCTCCGACAGCTCTTACTTTGGGCTCGGCAGCCCCCGGAGCAGGGATGGAAGGAGTCCTGGCACCACTGGGTTTCCTCCCAGGCTGATGGCATCGGTGGCATCAGGGCTGGGGAGCAGCGGGCGCTTGGGGACCGGCCAGCCAGCAGCAGGGAGAGTCTTCTAGGAAAGCAGAGCTCCTCAGTAAGGTGGCCAGGACCGGAGCTGGGGCCACCATATGTGCCAAGCACCAGGCAGAGCATTCATGAGCCCCTCCAAGCCCCACTCCACGGCCATGGAGCATCCTATCTCGCTGTATATAATACAATTAAATATTTCTTCTGTTTCTTATATAAATATGCATTCATATGTTATATATTTATTTAGACTTGTACGTTTTACATACATTCTTATAGAAAAAAAATTCTTTTATATAGCTCATATATTATAAAATATTCCTTCAAAATACCAGAGCACACAAATCCTCAGACAAAACCCTTTGTCAAGCTGGAAATGGGCAGGGCAGAATGGTTAAAATCTGTGATGGAAATCAGCTGGCAGGAAAACTTGCTCTAAACCATCACCCTTCACCGGGCTCTGTAGTTCTTTCCCTGAAGAAAGGCCAACTCCTGCTCCGAGCCCTAAAAATGTGCCCGATGACAGCTTTTCCTTAAAACTCTGGTATTTCTTCTGTTTTTTTTTTTTTTTTTCCAGTTTGGAGGGGATTATTTGAGCCTGCTTGTGCAGAGCCCGCGTTTCTAGGCTTTCATACAAAATGTAAGTAACCCTTTCATTTTAATAGCAGAGATTTAGGGTTTGTCTTATTTACACCAACCGCTGTTTAGGGAAAATTGGCATTTGATTAACCGTGCACCAAACTTCATGTCCAACTGGGTTTAATTAGTAAAGGGGCACCAAGATGCGGTGCAGAACAGGAGACATGAGGGTGTTTTGGACACCACAGCTGATGCTGGACCTGCCCCAGGAAGCAGGAAGCAGGAAAGCTGGTGGCATCCCCCAGATCCCTCAGCCACCGTGACCCCATCCCCATGTCCTCGCAGACCTCCGGGTGGACCCGATCGCATCCTCCCGGCTTTAGCCTGAAGTTGTCACTCGATAGGAAACCTCCCCCACTTTCTCCAGCTCAGCTCTGGCCGACCTCATCAGTGAGCTTAGCTAATCGAAGGAAGCAAAGTCAGAGAAGAGCCCAACGGCTCTTCCTGATGAGGCCATCGCTGTCACAGCTTGTTTGTCCCATCACCCAGCCCCGTCCCCTGCAACAAGCTGCGGGTTCCCCGCGTGACTGCGGCACCACTGATGCATTGCTTCCGCTCGCTATCACCTTTTAAATCACCGTAACTGCAAGCCCCGACACAGACTGTTGGCAGTTTAGTTGCAAAGAGGTTTAGATTTCAAAAGAAGGAGATATTCGACACAAATACTTCAAGGGTGGGTGCCAGGAGGATGGGGCCAGGCTTTTTTCTGTGGGGCCCAGGGTCAGGACAAGAGGAAATGGGCACAAACTGGAACATGGGAAGTTTTATCTAAACATGAGGAGGAACTTCTTTCCTGTGAGGGTGGCAGAGCCCTGGCAGAGGCTGCCCAGAGAGGTGGTGGAGTCTCCATCTCTGGAGATGTTCAAACTCCACCTGAACACATTCTGGTGGGACCTGCCCTAGAAGGACCTGCTCTGTCAGGAGGTTGGACTGGATGATCTCCAGAGGTCCCTTCCAGCCCCACAGCATTCTGTGATTCTGTGGGAATCCTTACTGAAATACACTATTTTTTTTTCCAGCGCAGGCACCCTGGAAACACTTGAGCACCCCGGGATGGGTGCAGCTCTTCACTGGTGCTGCAGCATCCTCTACCTGGTGCACTCAGCTTGACTTGACATCACTTTCGGGGTGTCACCTGTTTAATTGGCACCCCATCGCACACACCACCATCACCACCACCCCCCAGTGTTGCCCACAGAGGGGCCCCGCTCGCAGCCGTGCCGGCGACGTTGTTGGTTTTTTATTTTACTGGGGTAATAGAGCCTACCCACATCCTCCCAGCCCCAGCCTGCCCCGGCTCCCACCCACGCGCTGCCAGCGTTAATGGGTTTACTTTGCCGTGCCCGGCAGGTAACGGCCTCCCAAAGCGGGTGTCACTTTGTCATCCCAAGCCGGCAGCTGGGTGGCGGGTGAGGAGCAGGTGGCAGCCCCGTGTTCCCTCCTGATGCTCATGAGACCAGTGTGTCCTGAAGGGATGGATTCGGGGTCCCCAGCTGGGATGTGTCCCCAGCTCCACCACCACCACCACCATCACCACCCATCCCTTCTTCTTGAATCTGCTGGGGGGAGTTGAAAACTCAAGTTAGGAGCCAGTGGAGCACTGGGACTGGCACATGGTGGCTGTGAGTGTGACCCCGACACAGTCACACCAGGTCGAACCCCGCGGTGAGGTGCGGGGTGGGACGAGGGCACCCACAGCCAGAGCTGGGATGTGGGAGGGGATGAAGACCACAGCTGTCCCCAGCTGGGAGGAAGAGGATGCAAGCACAGGGCCAGGGATGAAGCCGAGGAGGTTCACTAGGAGCAGAGGGGTGAGATGAAATCAAAGGGTGGGTGATGGCAGACATGAGGAGCCACAACACGCACCTCAAGAGACTTCTGCTTCAGGTATCTGTGATACCCTCTCAAAACTGAAACGGGGCTCCTACCCCTGCCTCCACTCAGCCCCTATTTACTGAGATCCCAACGCCTCCAGGGTGGCAGCTGTCTTTTGCTGGGCCCACATGCCCCGGTGCTGGAAAATGATTTTTAAAAAAATGATAGAAACAGCGTAACAAACGCCAGGAAAGTGGTGGGCGCTCACATGAGGATGGGGATGGCTGCGATGTCTCTTCCTGGAGGAGCAGGGTGTGCAGTGAGCCCCCATCCCCGAGCCTGGCTGTGCTCGGACGGGGGTTTCAGTTGCGATTTGCAAAACCATCACCCCTTAAATAAATTATGGGATTTACCTCACAGGTCCAGGTCTGGAAACAGTGCACAGCCGCTGGGCTGGTGGTGATGCTGCCACCCAAGCAGCGTTTCCCACCATGGGACAGCCCTTTTGCCTCCCCAGAGCCGCCCTGGCCAAGGGTCCCCTCCGAGCATCCCCAAACCCTTCGTCTTCCAGCCCATCTGCTGCTCCAAACCCTGCTCCCCCGGCTGTCCCCTCGGGGCAGCTCCCGCTCCTCCTCCTTAGAGGTCGCAGCCCCCGAGCAAAGATTAATCCGACGCTTGTGTGAATTTATCTGCTTGAAAAGAAAGGGACCAGCTCTGACCTCACAGTCTGGAGACTGGTGGGGAGTTTACTGTCCCCTGAGCTGTCAAGCCAGTTCCCTGCAGTACCAAGCTGTTGTTCTTGGCATCTGCTAGGCAGAAAGACTATGAAACACCCCAAATATCTGTTTGTTTTAAAAGGTAAATATTAATTTTCAGGATGCTGTTTACATAACCAGACTCTTCGAGCTTGAAGTCATTGCCTTTTGCTAGTTGTCACATGGTATTAGTGTGTATTTAACATTTATTTAACTCTGCTTGGTCCTGCTTGTGCCAGATGGCAGGCAGCCTGCATGGCTGGGCACAGGCTTAGCCCAGTGCTGCTCTGAAGGAAGAAAAGGGGGTGGTTTGGGACTGCAAAGTTAACAGTTTGAGCAGTTTTGTGGCTGCAGGTCCCCAAATATAACTGAAGCCCACTGTGGCTCTGGTGTCCCCGAGACTGCGCGGTATGCCTGCCCCCAAGAGCGTGGTAGAAGCCAAAAGCAAAACAACCTGGGAAGCACCATCCTCTGATGAGTCCAAACCAGTGCAAGGGCTGGGTTTTCCTCAGCTCTGGCACCAGCTGGAAAACCCAGAGGTGAAACCCTGAGCTGCAGAAGCATGTGGGTGCTCAGCCAGCCAGTGACCTGGAGGAGCAGATGACATGGGAGAGGACCTGCCCACTGTCTCCTGAGACCCTGGACAGGGAGGTTCTGCAGCTCAGTGAAGAGCTGAGAGATCTTGCAGAGTGATGCACATCCCCCATACACAGCCCTGACTACTGGAGGGGAGACCGAGATGAGATGTGGGGAGGAACTGCTTTGGTGTGAGGGTGGTGAGAGCCTGGCCCAGGTTGCCCAGAGAAGCTGTGGCTGCCCCATCCCTGGAGGGGTTCAAGGCCAGGCTGGAGGGGGCTTGGAGCAACCTGTTCTGGTGGGAGGTGTCCCTGCCCAGGGCAGGGGAGTTGGAACGAGATGGTCTTTAAGGTCTCTCCCAACCCAACCCATTCTGTGATTCTATGATACTGAACATTCGTGTCTTTTTTCCACCCCTCCAGTCATTTACTCTCCCAACACAGGGCCTTTTTGATGGTGTCACTGCTTTCTCAAACAATAAAGAAATGCAGCCAGATGGCCTTTGGAAAACAAATATGATATTTGAGACAGTATCACCATCTTTATGGCTGCAGCAGGCACCCATCAGCACGAATATACAAACGAGGAAGATCTGAGAAGTTTTCAGGGACAGGATTACGGTTTCTAAGGTGAGCTGGATGCTCTCAGGTTCAAACATTCCTGTTTGAAAAAAGGGACCTGTGTGATAAATAATGTCCCCGGATTTTATCCCAGAATTATTGGCCGTTTGGGCTCGATAGCCACTGGGTGCTCTGCCTCCCACCTGGTGAACAGATCGCATCCCCAACCTTCTCTCCTCCAGCAGTTTTTGCTTGATGAGAACCTCTCCGGGCAATGCTGACCAGCCTTCAGGCGCTCATGTCATGCCAAGAGAAACACCGACTGGACACTGGGACTGACCTTGGGAAACTCCACCAAGCTCCAGACCTCCCCGTCTGGCACCATCTGCCCCGCTCTCCTTTCACTCAGCTCTCACCTGCCTTAATGATGCTTGTACTGAACTTTCCATTTCGCCTTGTTTTGAAAACCAGTTCCCAGCGAAGGAAGCAGGCGGATTACTCTGCCATGACCTGCCCTGGGAGATAAACCCTTTATCTCATTTCCCACTCGTTTTATGACAGTAATTACTCTTTCTTCAGCATTTTTAGAGCCGCACATGCATGTGAGATGAGAGATTTCCAAGTAACGTTCCTTCTTGCTCTTGTGTTTGCTGTTCTTTGATGAGACCCGTTAATCCCTGCCCCCAGATTTGCCTCCCCTTAACAGGACTGAGCTGGTGAGGGAGGGGACAGCAAAGGGGTGAGGAAGAGGCAGGACAAGGCTGAAGGAGCTGAGCTGTGGAAAGCAAGAATGGACACATATCTTTGCCTGAGAGAGCTTGTTCCAGCCCAGAGCCATGGTCACCAGCTGAGACCTTCCCGATTTAGCAGCCTTCCAGCTCAGCATCCTGCTCCCTCCTTTTAACACGGGTCCACAGAGAAGACAATAACCTTCAGATGCTCTCAGCAACCTTGCCAGCTCCAGGGACAGAGTCCAGGAGAGATTCCTGAGCACCTCAGATGTGCTGGTGACCCAGCTCGCTCCATACCCTGCTGTACAGGGCCTCCCTTGAGATGGGGGCTCATATAAACCCACACTTTGGAAGAATCACACAATTTTTTGGGTTAGAAGGGACCTTAAAAGACTACCCATGCCCATCCCCCTGCCCTGGGCAGGGATACCATCTCACAGTTGTTTATCGTAGCATCACAGAATGGTTTGTGTTGGAAGGGACCTTGAAGACCATGCAGTCCCACCCCTTTGCCCTGGGCAGGGACACCTCCCACCAGACCAGGTTGCTCCAAGCCCCCTCCAGCCTGGCCTTGAACCCCTCCAGGGATGGGGCAGCCACAGCTTCTCTGGGCAACCTGGGCCAGGCTCTCACCACCCTCACACCAAAGAACTTCTTCCCCAGATCTCATCTCAATCTCCACTCTTTCAGTGTCAAACCCTTCCCCCTCATCCTATGGTTCCCCTCCCCAGTCAAGAGTCCCTCCCCATCTCTCCTGGAGCCCCTTGAGGGACTGGAAGGGGCTCTAAGATCTCCCTGGAGCCCTCTCTTCTCCAGGCTGAACCCTGGAGAATTTATCCCTTGTATCTCATCTAAATCTACCCTCTTTCAGTGCAAAAACAGAGCAAGGTTTCAAAGTCCTGCTCCCAGAGACTGAGCCTTTGACCTGCAGCCACCTTTGTCATCTTGGTGGACAGGATTTATTCAGAGGGGGACTCAAGGCCATGCAACAAAGGAGGTCTTCTTTGGCAGGACCTTTGCGGGAGCAGAAGCTGGAAGGAGCACAGTGAGCGAAAGGGGACCAGACCCAGAAGAGTGTTTCACCTTAGGAAGGGTGGGGATGTAGCAGGACAGCAAACAGAACTGAAAAAAAACTATTTTCAGAGAAGAGCTCACCCAGTGTGGCACGAGCTCTGTGTGGGATGCCAGAGGATAAGCAGAGCAGACGGCAAGTACCTGCTCCTACGGCAAACACCGCTCCCCCGTGCACCACACAGAGAAGAACACCGTGGAAAACCACATAATCCAGGACCTGACCGTCTGTCTGACAGGCAATTAAATGCATTTAAGATGATAAGGGCACTTCTTCACTTGTGGAGTACATATGTGAGTATTTTAAGGGGTTTTGTGTTTTTCTGGCCACACACACATTACGTGTATAGCGGCCGTGTATTTATAGCCCTAAAGATGCTGTTTGCAAAACTGTGGATGCTCACTCAGGTGTGATGTATGTGTATATATATTTAGACAGACATATCTACCCCTCTGGGATGCATGTGCCCACATACTGAACTGGACTGGATCTTTTCTTGTCCCAAATTCATCACCTTTAAACAACACAAAGGTTCCAAATAAAGTCCATGTGCCTGTAGAGCTTCTTCTCTAATACAAAGCCCATTTCAAGGACATATAGAATCATCAGCTGAGGGAGCAGGTGTTGCTCGGTTGGACACAGGACATAAATCCATACTCATAAGAGTTGGGATTTTTTTTCTCTTAGAGCAAATAAACCGTGCTCTGTGTACCAATGTGCCAACATACCAACAGAGCAAAAATTGCAACTGACCCCTTCGTCTGGCAGCTGTTGGTGTTTCCCAACCTCTACCCCAGCTCCAGAGAGCACAAAACAAGCTCAGCTCTGGTGGGCTGAAGGCAGGGAAGGGGTGCTCCTTACAAGGCAGGCTATACCAACATATGTCTCAGGGTGACACGGTCCCCTTGCTTGCAGATCATCAGGATCCGGAGATCATCCTCCCTACAGAACCAGGACCATGCGCACAACTCAGGTCTCCTGAGAAAGAGCCCAGAGAGCCCGTTCCCTGCTCACACCTCTCCGTCTTTGTACGAGACACTTGCTGGGGGAGCAGCAGGATGGCCACATTTAAAACACGAGCTTCCTCCTGTGGGGAAGTCAAAAGTAACTACAGAAATGTCACCAAAGGTGCTGTCCCAAGCTCCTACATCATTCATTATCACTGAGGTCTGCAAGACCAAGCCCTGTATATAATCTGCCCTGGTACTCCACAGGTGTTCTGAGTGTTATTTAGCACAATCCTCTCCTCTTTGGGGTTTCCCTCTGCAGCTGTTTCATCTTTAGAAACAAAGCAGTGATGCAGACCCTGGAAGGGAGCTGCTCTGTGCCCACCAGCACAGGTGAACCTCGGGGAGATGCCAGGCTATGGCTTGGGGAGCTGCTCTCATCATGCTGGTGAACCCTTTGATGGATCCCAGCTGGGATCCCGCTCTCCTTAGAGCTTCACAGGCTTTGGAGATCAGCTAAATTAAAACAAAGTCCTTATCAGAGCCCCACACAACAGGCTGTTCTGCTTCACCAGAGTAAATTTGGCCACAGCAAGGCTGTAGATGACAGTGGAGCGAAGTGGTAGTAAACACAGGGCAAAGCCAAGCTGCAGCTGGCATGGTAGGAGACAAGAGCCATGCGGGGGACACAGGCTCTGGATGACAGGCTGGCTCCGGGAAGTACTAGTGCCTCGCAAGCAGAGGAGGCAAAGCCACTAAGTTAAAACAAGGACGATGGGACTAAACAGATGCTTCTGTCATTTTAGTGCAAATTTGGATCTGCACCATCGCAGGACATCTGGGCCCAGGAGATGCCTCTTCCTGGCAAGCAAACTCAAACCAAGCCCATGACTCCCTGAACATCTAGAGCTAACCACTGCCACAGCTCACCTGTAGCTGGGCTTTCACCAGCCACCAACCCAGAAGGGGGGAATTCAAACTCAGTTTGTTGGGAGCATGGTCCTACTGGGAGACAGCAGCCCCAACCTGTGTGCCCTTTTTCCCCCAACCAAGTAAGGCTTACAGCCCTTACTGCCTTGATTGTAGAGACAGTGACTCGAGGGGACAGATAGTACCTTAGAGCAGCCAGTTTAGATCTCCTGCACCACCCCAAGAGCTCTCCTTCACTGGTGACGAGCTCTACCAAGGCTGAGCCAAGAGACAGAAAGGCATCAAGAGCCACACTGGTACCAGCATGACTTCCAAACTGGTGGTGAGGACATCTATCTAAGAAAGGAGGCTGGGTCCTGGTCCCGTGCTTCCAGGATTACGTGTGTATTTTATTGCTGGAAACAAACCCCAGCTATAACCCAATTTGCAGACACATGATCTTCCTCCTGCAGCTACCTCCAAGTCTGTTGGGAAATCCCTGACCCAGGTGGCCGACTTGCAGTTTCCCTAGAGAGCACCTATCATGGCAAATCCCTCCAGCATGGGAGCAAGGCTGTGCTTAGTTTCAGCATGAGGCTGCAGCCTCAGCAAACCCCAGGCAGGAATCTCAGGCTCTTGCTGAAGCTCTCGTGATCATAAGTTCCAGCATTTCTGGGCTTTGAGGTACCTACTGGAGGTAAACGGCACTCAGGTTTTGGAATTTGTCAAAGCACTCATGTCTCAGCTCAGATGTGGATATTTGACTTAACTTAGAGAAATATCAATTAGTTAAAGTTGGAAGGGACCTTAAACATCATCTCATTCCAACCTCCCACCAGACCAGGTTACTCCAAGCCCTGTCCACCATGGCCAGGGATGGGGCAGCCACAGCTTCTCTGGGCAACCTGGGCCAGGCTCTCNTCTGTGGCCTCCTCTGGCCCCAATTCAACAGGCCCAGGTCCTTCTGATGTTGGTGGCCCCAGAGCTGGAGTCAGCACTGGGGAATGGGGTGTCTCCCCAGAGCAGAGGGGCAGAATCCCGCCCCTCTCCTCGCCCTACTGGCTACGCTGCTGGGGATGCAGCCTGGTATGAGGGAGGTTTTCCGGGCTTCAAGACCACAATCCGGGCGCACCATTACATCCACACACGAAACACCTCCTCAGA
>VXBJ01005432.1:215080-240758 GCA_013400055.1 Nycticryphes semicollaris | reverse complement strand
CGGGGCGGGCCGGGTGGGCCGCGCCCCCGGTCGCGTCACGACGAAGGGCCGGGCAGGGCTGAGCCGGCGGGGCCGCGGCGGGGAGCGGGAGGAGGCGCCGAGGAGCCGGGCGATGGTGGGGATCCCGGGCGGCTGCCAGTGTAAGAGCCGCGGCGCGGGGGGCGGACGGGGAAGCCGGGAGGGAGGTGCCGGCCCGCTCGGCGCCGCTCGGCCGGGGGCGAAGGGCCTGGCGGGGCCGGGGCGGCGGCGGCGGTGGGGCCGGCTGGGCCTGGCCAGGCCTCGGGTGGGGGGAGCCGGGGGCAGTCCTCAGCGCCCCCCGGGCCTGTGGTGTGCTGTGCCCAGCCCGGCTCTGCCCGCTGCACACGGTTATGAGTAAAAACGTAAAAAATAGATGGATTTTTTTAGCGTGTGTTTCTCAGCATGCGGTTCATCGCCCTCAGAGTGGCGAGGCCGGGGCAGCCTCGGGGACTGGACAAAACCAGTTCAGCAGCAGCCCCCCGGGACGGCCGGCTGGGATTATGTTTAATTTCCAGGCTGGATGGGATTCTGTGACCCAGGGCAGGGTGAGCACTAGTGGGGCCACTGTCTGCAGCCCCTGGGCTACCCTGGCCTGCAGCAGGCCAGTGGGTCCGGCGGTGGCCGGAGTCATAATGTGGGTCCGGCGGTGGCCAAAGCCGTACCCTGGGTCCAGCAGTGGCCAGAGCCAAAATGTGGGCTCAGTGACCAGGTGAGTGGTGTGTACGTGAAGCCCGTCTCTTGTAGCATCCTCTGCAATTTGGGGTTGGGAAGGTGAATAAGTGGAGCTGCGCTTTTCATCGATTTCTCGGAATGGGAGGTTTGTTTCCAAAAGAGTTGTGCTGTCTCTGAAAGAGACGAGGGCAGCAGGAGAGTAGGGAAGCTGCTCAGGAGCAGGGGAGATGGTTAACCTGTGCTTCTCACCATATTGTGCCCACAGCATTTTTTTTTTATCCATAGTCAGGAGTGCACTGTGAGCCATCCTGGGCTGAGAAGCGAGGTCAGATGGATCTGCAGTGTCTGTTGTCCATGGGTGTCCAAGGCTGAGAGCCTGGATGGGCCACGTGGGCTGGATCCCAATCTTGAGGCAACCATGGATAAGTCATAGTTCACTGAAGGGTAAAAAGCGGCTAAAACATGTCCCAAAGCTTAGGGAAATGAGGGAATTTTAAAAGGAGGTGTGATTGCTCATAGGGAAGCAATGTAGAGATAGATGCTGATGCTAATGTGGAAAGTGGGGCAAGAGGAGGGCACAGCAGCAAGCAAGCCCTGTTAACATCCAGGTGGGTTTGCAGAACCCTGGTACCTGATCAATGGGCTCCTACCCTCACTGCCAGGGAAGGCTCTTCATTTTGTCTGCTGTGAAGAACAGGCCCCACAGAAGGAGTTTGGGTAAGATCATCTGCTTTAACCTTGCTGTCCAAAAGTCAGCTCTCTGCGTCTGATCTCTTTTCTCCGAGCTCCCTTTGCAGTCGCAGCGAAGGAACAGGCGCTTCTGAGGGTGGTTCATCTCACCAGTCTTGGACACCTCTTTCTGAATGAGATGAATTAATGGGCTGGAGGTGCCTGGGCTTTTTCACTGCCTGCAAGGAGAGTCTGGGATAGCTGGCTCAGCCTTTGGCAACGAGGAGCTACATGAAACAAATCCCACCCAGCATGTCTGCTCCTGGTGTAGCTTGGTGGTGTGTGCAGAAACTGTTGGCTGAACATGAGCCAGCAGTGTGCCCAGGTGGCCAAGTAGGCCAACATCTGGCATGGATCGGGAACACTGTGGTGAGTAGGACTCTGGAGGTGATGGTCCCTCTGTACTCGGCAGTGGTGAGGTCCAATCTCAAGTGCTGTGACCAGTTTGGGGCCCTTCACCACAAAGAAGACATTGAGGTGCTGGAGCAGGTCCAGAGAAGGGCAATGGAGCTGGTGAGGGGTCTGGAGAGTAAGTCTTAGGAAGAGCAGCCAAGGGAGCTGGGGGTGTTCAGCCTGGAGAAAAGGAGGCTGAGGGGGGACCTGCTCGCTCTCTCCAACTCCCTGAAAGGAGGGTGTAGCCAGGGGGGGACGGTCTCTTCTCCCAAGTCACAGGTGATGGGACAAGAGGAAACAGCCACAAGTTGTGCCAGGGGAGGTTCAGATTGAATATTTGGAACAATTTTTACACTGCAAGGGTTATGAAGCCTTGGGAAAGGGCTGTCCAGGGCAGGGGTTGAGGCGCCATCCCTGGAGGGATTTAAAAGATGGTTTGACATAGTACTTAGTGATGTGATTTAGTGATGGCTTTTATCAGAGTTAAGTTGATGGTTGGACTAGATGATCTTAAAGGTCCCTTCCAACCTAGACCATTCTGTGATTCTTAGACTGAGCACTGGGAGGAAAGACAGGCCTTTAAAATCCTGCTTAAAAAAATTTGAAGCTAAAGGAGATGGCAATCTTGCGCCTAGAGCTGTAGCTTCAGGGTGGGTGTGTGAAACCAGATCCTATCTCAGCTGTGGCGTTTTTTGCAGCCTTGGGCAAGTTGTTTGAAGGCTTTTTTGGATTGTGGGTGGAATGTGTATAACCGTACGTGTACCTGTAGCCACTCAGTTTTGGGTTATTAAGCCACGTCTGAGAGCGGGGCTTTTCACCTGGGTGCTGTCGACAGAACCAGGTCGGGAAGGGATTGCACTGCCCTTGTGCCAGCAGGTACAGCAAGGCTGTCGCCCCAGGCCAGAGAGGGTGACAAGCACCTGGGATACTTTGGATGACTCAGCGGTAGAGAAAGCGTCATTTCTTATGCAGCTTTAATATGCCCATGGCTCAGCATCCATTGGTGAAGTGCTAATGATAACCCCAGTGAGCAATACAGCTCTTTTATAGGGATAAGCACATCAATACACGTTACAGCCTTTATAGCCAGAGCAGGTAAGGATGTTAGTGCCAGTTATTGAACAGGCTGAACGCTGGTGCAAGGCATCACGTAGTTCTTGGGCCTGTCGTCTGCCCAGGGACACTGTTGGATTTGATCTCTGGGCTTGAGAAAGTGAATAATCAGCTGTGGACTCATAATTTTTATAAGCACGAGTTACGTGCATTGCCTTGGTTATCATTAATGACACAGCAGTGATTTCTGCCGTCTTATAAATACAGTCACTGGCAACATCAGGAGATTTGGGTAGGTGTCATAGAGAAGTGGTTGTGGTGGTGCAGCCCCCACGTCCCAGCCCAAAAGCCATTCAGTGCTTGGTGTGATTTCCCACCCCCCTGGGCCACGGAACAACCTAGTACAAGAGAAGAAAGAACGTGGAGGGCAACGGACCTGAATGTTATGGCAACCCTTTAACATGTTTGGCTTCCGTGTTCCCTATCACTTGGGAACGGTATCAATTATCAGTACCCGGATCATGGCCCAAAGAGCAGGGGTGATACCAGAACTTCAAGATCATGCAAATTCTGGGCCTGTGCAACTGGTGGAAAGTTCCAGAATATCCCATTGATACCCTTTGAATGCTCCTGGATCACAGCGGGCTGTGACCAGCATCTCCCCAACCTGGGACCCTGCTCAAGGAGAGACCTCGAGGGCTCCAGGGCCAGGACGAGTCAAACTTCTCCAGATTCAATTATTGCCAGTTGAGGAATGATGCATTGTGAATATTTAAACTCAAGAGGAGTATAGGCTAGCCTCTTCCATCCACCTCTCCGTCTGTCGATGTGTTTCCTTTAGGAGTGTGGGTGTTGGTATGTTTTTCTGGATCCAAATATTTTCTGGCTGTTTGTGTGTGTGTGTGAAGAGTTGAAAAGGGCACCCCATGGCTCACCCGCTGCGGAGGGATCTTGGTCTGAGGAGTTACGGACTGAGGTGGGAAGTGTGTGAATCATTGAGGGGTGAGCGTTGATGTGTTTTGTGTTTATACATACACAGATCCATTTAGGACACCTTACACTAAGTTAGCATGAACCTTGCCATTTTCAAATCTGTAATTAAGTCGCTGTTGAATTGTTTTGCTAGATCACCTGGGTAACGATTAAGCGCTGCTAAAATTCAACCTCTGGATCTACCTCAGCCCATTAGTAAATTCTGAGTTGCTGTTAAATCATAACCGCGTCAAGCGTTTTCATCCGCGGCTGAGTGTGAAATTAATGCTGCAGCAAGAACGGAGATATTTGGAGCTGCTTTGAAACTTTGGGGTGTTCCATTTTAGTTTAAGGCACGCACTGGCTCTCTCACAGCCTTTCTTACGTGGCTGTTTCCAGTGGGCAGAAATTAAAATGGATCTTTCGGGGACTTTACTCTTGATTTTCATTTGCTGTTAAACCAAAGGCCTAAGGTGTTCCTCTTCCCTTGCACCAGGGTTTGGGAGAGTGGGATAAACTGATTTTATTTTATTTTTTTTAAAGCAGTCACATTTACCTGGAACTCTGGATTCCACCTTCCTGAAGGCACTTGTCCAGCCAGTGTCTGTGGTAGAAAACTTGTGTCCCTGTGTCCCCATCACCTTCCCATCCCACACGTGTCTGTTTCATCTACGAAGGTGTCATCATTCTGGCTGTATTTGTGCACTCCAGGTTGATCAACCCTGACCTGACAGCTCAGCTAAAGCCTTCTTTGCTGCATTTCATGAGGGGAGCACTAAAACTCCTACAGGTAGTAACTTACCTGGCAATTGGACTCGGAGGTCAAAATCTGCACATATGTTTTCCTTGAAGATGTGCTCTGCAGTCTTGGTAGAATTGTGAGGAATTTAAAGGATCAGGCTGTTCAGGCAGGGATTTACTCCATGGCAGATTTATGTTGGTATTTAAGAGAACAGTTGACAGTGGCCCTCAACCTTGGGTTGCAAGGATGTTTCCAGAAGATAAATTGCATGCTCTTGTCTTGACTTTGGGTCTATAGGTGACACTTTGAAGCTTTTTTTGAAATATTACAGAATTCTCTCATTACAGGTGTGGTTTTGAATGGAAATTGTAGCATTAGCCATTTTTGTCTGTGGATGTCATAAAATAACCAAATAAATACTGAGGGAATGCTTGAAGAATTACCACTGCTTTTCTCCAAATGGACTCAAAAGACACACCAGTTTGTGAGCATTGATACCAGCTTCTCCCTGAGATAAATACATCCGTTATTTTTTGATCCTCGTGATCTCCTGGGAGTCGATCTGCCACCTCGTAATAGCACACCAAGTTGCTGTAGCAGGAAATTCCTCCAAATATATCACCTGGGATGCTCCCGCCTGGCTTTTGTTTGCATTTTGTCGTGCCCTCTCTGACAGGAGGAGGAGAAGGAGATATAAAATCCTAAAGGAAAGCCAACAGGGAGGCTGTAGGTGGTTGGTGTACATGGGACCGGGCTGGGCTGGACAGAGTGAGGGATGGTGGGGTCAAGCAGTCGCTGGTGGGACTGGGCTGGTGGTGGGCAGTACTGGGGAGCCGATCCAGGCACCCTCCCTGACACCCGCCCAGCATAGACTCTTCAGACACCTCCCCAGGAGCAGTGGGCACCCGAGTGCTCAGCTAACAGCTCATTGCATCCTTGCTCTCTTTTGTGGCTGTTAAGCCAACAAATATCAGCTTTATACTTTTAAGTTATCGTGCATCCTGCCTGCGGAGTCTCCCTGCGTCTGGCTGGAAGTGCCGGAACCATGGAAGAGGGGCTGTGGTGGTGACACCTCTACGGTCACACGTTGTCCTGGGTGGGCAGAGCTCCCAGTTGTCGGTTTGGGGCAGGGTCAGCTTTCTTTTCATTCGTGAGTATTGTGGAAGGCAACGTTTTGGAGGTGTATTCTTGGGAGCAAACCAGTTCACAGGGTCTTGGTTAGGCAGAAACTTAATTTATCCCTTTTTTTAAAGGATGGGGATATCTCAGCCTGAGGCACTTCCAGGTGCAGAGAAGATGAATTTGCTTATCTGAGGTGAGGGCAGGTAATTTGGTGTGCAGGGGAGGTGCTGTAGTCAGGATGTTAAACCACAAAGAAGTCAAATGGCTCCCATATTCCTCCCCTGCTGGGCGAGCTCTTTTGCATTAACACACCAGGCGGGAGCCTTCCCTCCTCCTCCTCCTCCCTGATGAGCTTTGCTGGGAGCCAACAAGTCACTGATGAATTTTGACCATAAAGCCCCAAATTTTGAGGGGAGATGAAAAAGAAAACCCTTTGAAACATTTGCCGCCCTGGCAGGGTGTACGTGGGTCCGTAACGGGCTTTATCTTCTGACATCATTAGGATCTCTGACATTTCTAGCTTAGAAACAATAACTTGCCTTATCCCTGGTCATGTTTTTCTAATTAAAGACAAAGCTTGGTAAATATTTTTTAAGTGATTGAATTTCCCAAGTATGGGAAACACATGTCGGGAGTCGGGCTGGCTGCATCCAACGCTCTTTTTCCCAGAGCGTCCCTTGCAGCACGCGAGTGCAAGTACAGATTTAGAGCTGTGGGTGACAGGTTTATCTAGGATGATTGGCAAGGATTTATAAACCAGGAGGGGATTTACTTCACTCTCCCTCCCTCCTTTTCCCCCCTCCCTTCTTCCCTCCACCCCCACACCCCCCTGACCCCCAGCTCAGAAATAGGAAATTGGGATCACATTAAACCCTAATTGGTTTGGCTCCAGCACTAGTTCGCTGGCTGCCAAATAGTTAATTTATTGCGTGAGAGTTTGGCCATGTGTTGAGAGGCAAATTTGCTTGAAGCGAGGGATCTTTGTAAACTGTAAATCCTTTCCCGTGCCAGGTCCTGCTTCCAGCAGCACCGGGCTGGGATGCGGGAGGTGCTTTCCATACCCATCCCGGCAGGAGGGCGAGGGGGGACCCACGGCCTCGCTCCCCAGCCCAAACCCCCCTCAGCAATAGTCGCCTCCAAGAGCTTGAAGTGGTTTTAGCTGGACTTGGCGATCAACGCTTGGAAACTGCCAGCGAGATAAGACGTGTGAGTCTCTCAAGAGAATAAATGCATCTGTTTGGGAGATAACAGCAGGCCTGGGCTGTCACCACGGAGCTGGGCCAGGTGGGGAGTCCCCCCGGGGGTGGCAAGAAGGCTTTTCCTGGCTGATAGGAGGAGAGGCAAGCAGGAAGCAGGCATAGCCGGCCCTGCTGGAGCCCTCCTTGCTCCTGCCCTTCTCTGTGGGCCCGCTTGGGCTGGTGGTTGTCGGACATCCCAGATTTCTCTGATGGATCCCAGACATACAGTGTTTGGCTCCCGTGAAGGTGTTTGGAGGCTGGGCTCCAGCAGAAGAGCTTCATGGGCTCGGAGGATGAGCAGCCCATATTTAGGCTATCGCCGGCACTTGAAAGGGAATTATTTGGATTAAAGAGGATGCTGCAGCCTGAGTTAAAGTTAAAAACCTCTCACTGCTAGCGTGGCTCTGGTTTCGGCGTATGATTTGAAAGAAGCTGTGTAAGGAATAAATCTGGGGCTGTGGCATTTTCTTTCGTTTCTCGCTGAGTTAAATAACAAACTTTGTGTCAGGGAGCTGCTTCCAGCTCCGAGGCAACAGAATTATTACTGCCGCGCTCAGCAGCGCCCTTTCTGTGTCAGCTGCTATTTCCATTGTGCACTTGATACCTGAAGGCTCAATATTGTGACCCTTTAATTTTCAGCTACTAAAACGTACCGTGCGAGTTGGCTAAAAGGGAAGAGCTCAGAGGGGTATTTGAAATGGTTGTGCTGTGGGAGCAGCGTGTTTCTTTGGGTATTTCTTAAGTGCTGAGTGTTTAGAAGAAATTGATAGGTAGTAGCAATGCACTCTTAGCAATACTTTCCCTTCTGTAGCTCTTGCTTCCTGGGATGTAATAAAATCTATTAAGTTCTATTTATGATCTAAGGCCCAATATAGTAATAGTTTTATTGGGATAATTGTGGCTGTTCTACCGATAATCAGAAGACTGAACACTTCCAGGCGTACTGCAGAACCCAGGCTGTGTACTTAGGGTTGGCACGGCCAAATATTAGCTGCTTTTTTTCCGAGGAGTCAGAAAAGCATAGGTCCAGCAAAAGAAAAAGCCTGTATCAAAAGCATCTCTGGGATGGCAGTTTCTGCCCTTGGCTGCTGAGCTGGGGCCATGCTGCCCTGGGTTTGCCAACCGTAGGAGATGGATGTGTTAGCAGGGTGAGGACAGACCAAAGGGAGACGAACCAGACAGGTTTTGGAAGCAAACAGCCACAGGTTTGTTTTGGAGAGCATCTTTTCATCCCCAGGTCCGAAGGCAGGTTAAATGTTCATCAAGGAGCCGCTCCCCGCTTTCTCATCTCCTGCTCTGCTTGAAACGCAGCCACTTCTGGGCTGAGCTCCTGTAATTGCTTGAAAGTACATCGTACTTCTACCACTTTTGGCAGGAAGGAAGGAGGAATACTCTACTCCATCGCCAGACAAAATAGAAATCAACAACTGGGATATTTTGTTTTTTCCTCAAAGAGCAGCTCTGCCACTAAACCCGAGCTGGGTGGACGCCTTGCGCCCGTTTCGCCTTGGCGCTGGGAGCGTGGTGTTCTGCAGCACGGGGCCCCGTCTTCAGGCCGAGATCCAAAGCAGCCAGTTGGAGCCAGAAATTATTCTTTCTAACACTTTGCTTTCCTTCTGCTGTTTCCTTCCCTCTTCACACTACAGATGCTGATGGGTCACCTTCCCGTGGTGAGTAACGATACAAGCTGTACTTTACGTTGTGCTGAGAAACTCTGGCGTCTTCAGGAACGTTCTTTCAGAGATGCGTTCCCACTCCTAAACTGGAAAACCTTCAAACTTGGCTTGAGATCATCTGTGGTGGTCGAAGCACTCCTGTTTGAGCCTGGGCACATCCTTGAGCGTGTGTCAGTGTTTGTGCCAAGGTTGGGTACATGTACAAGCTGATACATCCAAGTTTCTAGCTTGCTGTGCGTTCCCCACTCCTTTCTCCTTTCCCTTCATAGATGGAAGTTGTATTAAACTCAGTATCCTCATCATGGAGCCATCCACTTCTCAGGACCAGTATTTTATGGGTTTTTTTGCCAGGAGATCTGCTTAGAGATGGAGAGAGAAGGCTCTTCTTGAGGATGAATCTTGAGGATGGTTTCCAGAAAAAAATACCAAAACAACTAAATAGGGTAAATCTGTGGCAACCACAAAGCAAACGAGTCTAGCAGATCCAGGAGAGCATCCCCAGGACCTTCTCAGGGCTGAAATGGTTCAGGGCTGAGGGATGGAGAAACACAGAGGTGGGAACAGATCCTTAACTGGTCTCGGCTGTAATCCAGGCATCCATTTCTCCAGCCAAGCCACCACTCAGCTATGAAGTCGTACACAGAAAGGAGAGGTGAGAATTCAGAGCTGTGGGCAGTGGCTTGTTCATAGAGCTTGTAAATTTGGCTGTAGGGTATCAGGGATACAAATCAGAGTCACACAAAATTTAATGTTTGGTGGATTGCCTGTATCCATTTACTATTGTTCATTTACTCCTCTGCTGCAAAATCCCCGAGTCCAGTTATTGCCCATGGTCCACCCGAGACTCCACCTCACAGAATACACTGCTTGGTGCCTTTTATTCCCCCAAAGGGATGTTTTTTTTTCTGTGAAAGTGTGGTCTGCCCTCTGCATCTAGGTATGCTGAGCACCTGGAAGTTAATTTGATGGGGTGCTATTAGGAAGAGCCTCAGACAGCAGTAGATACCCCTCTGTTGGGAAGCTGGTGGACGAGGACCTTGCAAAGGAGGTGACTGGCACCTGGGATTTGCATCACCATTCTCCCAAAATATCCACAGGCACTTGTCTGTCTTTTTTTTCTTCTTTAATTCATTTGTCTCCTCGAACAAAGCTGCTTTCCTCCCCACCACCCCCTGTCTAGTATCGATTTTAGCAAGGGGAAAAATAAAACCTCTTGGTGCACGTGAATGGATAAATCACTGTCAGAGCTCACAAACTGTCGAGCGGGTAATTTTTAGAGGTTTCTTGATTGGCCTGCTACCGGTTTTATTTAAATGTTAAATCTTAAGTAACTCTGGCTGCTGCGCTCATCAGGTTTTATTTCCCATTTAATAATTACAGCAACTTCCCTCGAGCCCTTTGCCTCTAATTAAGAAAGCTAACTTTGATACAAAGTTAATGGAATGAAAACTGTTATATTTTTATGATAAAATATGCTTGCAAAAATAACATTTCTAGACTCAGTCACTACTCCTGAACATTGTTTCCCACATCTCCTTGATCCTCCATCAGTGCTGAGAGCTTTTCTGATGGTCTATGAACAGTTCAGGGTCAGAGAAAGAGGAGAGATTGAGATGAGATATCGGGAAGAAACTCTTTGCTGTGAGGGTGGTGAGAGCCTGGCCCAGGTTGCCCAGAGAAGCTGTGGCTGCCCCATCCCTGGAGGGGTTCAAGGCCAGGTTGGAGGGGGCTTGGAGCAACCTGGTCTGGTGGAAGGTGTCCCTGCCCAAGGCAGGGGGGTGGAACTGGATGGTCTTTAAGGCCCCTTCCAACCAATACCATCTGATCATTCTGTGATTCTATGATCTTGTGTGTGCAGAAATTCTTGCCTTCAGCCTCACAGGTACCATACAAGACAATTTGCTTGGCCTAGGATCTCCACTTTCCCTTTTGCATGTGTCAATAAGGGCTGCCTCACTTCTCACCAGCGCTGCACTTTAAAGTCCTCATGGTGATCTTGGTGGCTGTAAGGTGGCCCAGGAAGACCTGGAGAAGCTGGCAGAACTGCATGGAGCCAGCCCCCCAGTGGTGGGCAGATGTGACCCAGCCACCATCCAGGGTATGAAAGCCCCATTGGTGAGAGCTGGTTGGTATTTCAGGTGTATTTCCTATGCCTGATGACCAGTGAGTGAGCCCTGTTGGGAACAGCCCCCGGAGGGGCACCTCCCCACATGGTGTCCCTGGCCTGCAATGGTGACTACGTGCCACCCTGAGCACACCAACCACCCTGCTCTGCCTTGTACAAAGCCTCAACTACCAGCAAGTTGTTTTTTCTACTCCTTTATGCAGGATTTCTACAGCTGTTGCTGGTCATCCTGGTCTGAAGGCCAAGGAGAAACCAGCTCTACGGATGGAATGGGCTGGGTGGGAATGGAGCTTAAAGACCATCCAGTGGCACCCCCTGCCCTGGGCAGGGACACCTCCCACCAGACCAGGTTGCTCCAAGCCCCCTCCAGCCTGGCCTTGAACCCCTCCAGGGATGGGGCAGCCACAGCTTCTCTGGGCAGCCTGGGCCAGGCTCTCAGCACCCTCACACCAAAGAAGTTCTTCCCCACATCTCATCTCCATCTCCCCTCTTTCAGTGGCAAACCCTTCCCCCTCATCCTATGGCTCCCCTCCCTGATCACAAATCCCTCCCCAGCTTTCCTGTAGGCCTTCTTTGAAAAGGAAAACAAAACCCAGATGACATGCAAAGTGGTGGCCTGTGTGGGCTTGTTCAGGTGACCACGTAGCCTTGTCTCTGCCGCCTCTGCTTCTCCAACACGGGCTGAGTTGTGGATCAGCAGGAACAACCCAAGTGAGGATGAGCCAAGGGACAGATCTGCCTCCGGACGTGCTGCATGCCAGGAATTTAAATGTGTCACCGATGGTAGCGTCCAAACAGCCCTCCTTCTCCCAGCAGCGGCTCCCTGAATGGAGATGCACCTCTTCACACCTGTTTTATAACACAGAAGCAAAATATTCCGAGCATCCAAGTAGTTTATACCCCGACAAACAAATTCTGGCAGCGGGAGCGTGAGTTTCCATCTCATTAAGCTGTTGGCAAAGCTCCGGTAATTCCAGTCACTGATACAGCGCAGGAATTATCCCTCGACACGACTGTGGTGGTGTCAGGTCAGAGCATCACTGTTTTTTCTCAGCAGTTGCATGTTTATCCTTTGAGGGTAAAAGAAAGTGTTGAAATGTCAACTCATTGGGTTCTTCTGTGGTGCTGGAGAAAGGTCTCGCGAGGTCAGAAAACAAGCATCTGAGGAGTTCTGTACCATGAGGATGGAGTGTGTTTCCACACCTAAGTTACAACGAGGAATTGGTTTCAAATCTAATGTATTTTTTTAAATGCCAAATGTGGCACTGACTCTCAGTTGTGCAGAGGGCTTGAAGCCTTGGCTTGGAGGTCATCAGCTCAGCTGCAGCCCAGGCTGGCTGTGACAAAGTTCCTGCCATCTCACAGTTGTTTATCGTAGCATCACAGAATGGTTTATGTTGGAAGGGACCTTGAAGACCATGCAGTCCCACCCCTTTGCCTTGGGCAGGGACACCTCCCACCAAACCAGGTTGCTCCAAGCCCCCTCCAACCTGGCCTTGAGCCCCTCCAGGGATGGGGCAGCCACAGCTTCTCTGGGCAACTTGGGCCAGGCTCTCACCACCCTCACAGCAAAGAACTTCTTCCTAATACCTAATCTCCATCTCCCATCTTCCAGTTTAAAACCCTTCCCCCTCATCCTATGGCTCCCTTCCTTGATCCAGAGTCCCTCCCCATCTCTCCTGGAGCCCCTTTAGGGACTGGAAGGGGCTCGTAAGATCTCCCTGGAGCCTTTTCTTCTCCAGGCTGAACCCTCCAACTCTCTCAGCCTGTCCTCACAGCAGAGGGGCTCCAGCCCTCCCAGCATCTCCATGGCCTCCTCTAGCTCCACTCCAACAGGTCCCTGTCCGTATGTCCGCTCTGTATGAAATCAGCTGGTGGGTTTGGTCCCCTTTCTTGGGGACAGGTTGGCTGTACCGCAGTGGGTCCCGTTTTTGGCATGCAGGAGGTGTGCTGGGAGCTGGAGAGCTGGAGCTGGGTGAGCTGGAGATTGTGGTGTCCTCCAGCTCCGCAGGCAGGCAGAGCACGAGGCATTCTGCAGGAGGGAGGGGTGGCACGTGGATGTCACTGGGCAGGGGAAATTTGCTCCCGGTGCTGGTGCAGATTTCACGGTGTCTTGCAAACAAGAAGGAGCCGACTGCTCTCCCTGCCTCGTGTTACCTTACGCAACTTGAGATGGGCTCAGACAAAGTTCATTTTAGAGATCTGTCATCCAGTCCCAGGGAATAAGGAATGTTTTAGTAGGGCTTTTGTAAAAATTATATGCGTTATCAAAGATCCTATTGTTTCCTCATTAAAGCAGGATTATCCCTCTGGGATTAGCTGTGCAGCGTGGGGCAAAGAGATGGCCACAGTCCAATTTCCTCATGAAGTTCTCCTACAGAGATGCCCTGTGAAGCGGCCAAGGCAAGGGGGATGCTCAGCACCCTGGAGATACAGGGATGCAGGGGATTGGAAAAGGGTCCCAAAGGAGCTTTTAGACAAATGTCAGTTTGATTGGACTGGGCTCGTGGAAGTGTGTAGTGGACCAGCACTTCTCACCATTCAAACGTCCCATCTCCATGAGTCCTCTTGGCATTTCACAGCCTGAACCTTAGGGGGTGAATTTGCAGCTTTTCCATGTGCCGAAACAAGCAGGAAAACCTTTTAACTTGCACAAGGATCTTCTATAGTCAGTACAAGCTGACCCCACAGGCTTTCTTGAACTAAAGCCTCTCAGTCCACCTTTACAAGATAAATTTTTTGCCTTCGAATTAGCTCATTTCTTCCATAATTTTATTACATGGATATCTTTTTTCCCTGTATGACTACGATTCTGAATTAGGTTCGTGTCATCTAAAAATCACTGCTAAGTAACGCCTCCTACAGATGTTGCAGCAGCCAGCTGTTTGGAGCCTATTGGGAAGTTTGGGTTTGTTTGGGTTTTTTTAAGCACACTGTCTCTACAGTTCCTAGTTGCAGAGTTGCATAGTCTTGTGTTCCTATCATAAGTGTTGTCATTTTCCTGGCTTGCAGGAAAATGCTGAAAAGAAGTGCTGAAGCAGCATGGCTAATCAGGTAGACGATGGCTGGGTGTGAGAAGTCACCACGAAGAAGAACGAACTCTTGGACTAGAAGCCTGCTTAGGCTGATGGATTAATGGGAAGAGTAGTGTTACTTGAAATGGCTGCTGTGAAAAGCCCTCAGAAAATTATTTTAGTACTTCTCTTGCTCTGCTCATTATGACATTCTCTAGAGGATGTGTATTTGGCATCTATTAATGCCACAGTTAATGCTGCCCCAGCTGGACTGAGTCCCACCAGCAGCCCTGGTTGGGTTGGTGCAACCCCAAAGCTGTTATGCAAGGGGTGCACCTGGTTGGGAGTATAAGATTGTTGGGGCATCTGATGGTTGTCTACAGCCACAAGTAGGACTGGTGGTGTTATCTGCCACTCCCCCTTGCTTCAGGTTTTTCTTGGTGGACAGTGAGCAGAAAGCTGACCATGATTATTGACCATAGTTTGGGTTGTGCTGAACTCAAAACTCAGTGTGCAGCATTTCATAGAACCATAGAATGGTTTGGGTAGAAGGGACCTTAAAGAACATCCAGTCCCACCTCTNAGCCCTTCCAGCATCTCCATGGCCTCCTCTGGCTCTGCTCCAACAGGCCCCTGTCCTTCTGCTGTTGGTGGCCCCAGAGCTGGAGACAGCACTGGGGAGGGGATCTCCTAAGAGCAGGGCTGAGGGGCAGAATCCCCCCCACCCCCGCCGCTGGCCACACTGCTAGCCAGGGGTGCAGGATGCTTTCTGGGCTGCAGGCACACATTGATGGCTCGGGTTGAGCTTCTCATCCACCAACATCCCCAAGCCCTTCTCCTCAGGGCTGTTTTGGGTTATTTGGGCTCAAAGCCACCAAGTCTACGAAGTACAAATGCAGCATTTCTAATCCAAATACGGATACGACCTCCTTAAGTAGGACAGGAGCTGCGGCAGCTCTGAGCTCCCCCCCGGAACGTGGGCCAGGTGTTTGCCTTTAACTGCAGCTGCTCCATCTGCAGAACCAGGTGGAGACATTCAGGACCGAACGGCAAAACACAGCTGGGAAAAGTTAAGAGCAGCCCCAGAAGGTGCTGTTTCACCTGGGCAGAGCACAGCCTGGAGCAGAATCGCCAGTGATAAACACGGCTTCAGCTCGGCGAGGGCTCTGGGTAGGATTAATGAAACGAAGAGGAAGTAAATGTACGTTTCAGGTGGTTTACTAATTTTTTTTTCTCTTTAGCAACACAGCCAAATCAAATCAGTTTTTTCCAGAATGCTGCCTTTTAGCTGCCTGTGCCATCAAAACCAGCTCTACTTTGGAGGACCTTTGCTGATGAACACCTCTTTTTCGTCTCCTGCTCCAGGTTTTTACGATTGTTTTTTTTAAGTTGTTTATTTCTTACTCTTTTTTTTCCCTGAGATTTTAATTATTTTATTTTTTTTATATAACTCATGGTGTGGAAAATCAACACTTTGACAGCTGTTGAAGTTTCAAGTTTAGTACATTTGAATTTAGGATTGAAGGTAACTTTTGGTCGCTTTCTCTTTTCCCCATGTGTGTTCATCACCTTCAGCATACAGACATTTCACTTCTAGCTCTTAGGTGTTGTCTGAATGAGCCCAGGTCTGGGCTGCCTCGCTCAAGAGGGACAAGGAGCTACTGGAGAGGGTACAGCAAAGGGCTATGAAGATGATGAGGGGCCTAGAACATCTGTGCTGAGGAAAGGCTGAGGGATTTGGGTCTGTTTAGTCTGGACAAGAGAAGGCTGAGGGGAGATCTGATCAACACCTAAAAATACTGAAAGGGTGGGTGACAGGAGGATGGGGCCAGGCTGCTTTTCAGTGGTGCCCAGGGACAGGACAAGAGGTCGCAAGAGGCAAAAGCTTGAACACAGGAGGTTCCATCTCAACATGAGGAGGAACTTCTTCACCTTGAGGGTGGCAGAGGCTGCCCAGAGAGGTGGTGGAGTCTCCTTCTCTGGAGACATTCAAACCTTACCTGGACACGTTCCTGTGGGACCTGCTCTGGGTGACCCTGCTCTGGCAGGGGGTTGGACTGGATGGTCTTCACAGGTCCCTTCTATCCCCACAGCATTCTGTGAACATGTGCGTGAGGTGGAAGACCTCTGTCTTCTTTGATGTGATGCTCTCACCAAATGCTTCCTTCAGTTTATTGAAAAATCTTTTCTTTGAACTCTCTTGAGTGTTTTTTGGTGTATTCCTTCCCAGGTTTGTGGGAGGAGGTGGAGGCGCAGGGTGCTCGCATTGCTTGCTCTGTGGCTGCAGGGAGCTTGTCAAGGGCACAGGATGTGAGCAGGTCCCTCTCTCCCCTCTACAGAAAGGATAAGGGATCGATGGCTCTTGTCCTTTTGTGTAGAGACAGTGTCACCTGAATGTAAAACACAAGGCAGGCAACTCCTTGGTGATGGTGTGATTCCTCTGGGGCACTTCGGATGGAAAAACAGGTTTGGGGAACTTCTCATGACTCTCTGCTCCCCGTCTCTGATTTCGCTGCGAATTCTGTTGTTAGAGCTGCTGGGTTGATGTGGGAGGAACTTGAATGCCCTCAACCTCTGGTTGAGGTGGCTCACCTTAAATCTGTGCTGGGGGCAACCATAGGGAAAAGTGTTGGGTACAGACATGGTGGCGTTGGAGGAGCTGATGCCCCCAGCAGTTGTGGGCCTTCTCTTTACCTGGCCTGGTCTTGAGCTTTTATGTGTTAAATCCTGAAAGTTCTTAGGTGTGGATGGGTTGTGTGCTCTGTCAGTCTCGTTTTCTTCAGCCATTTCTATTGGGAGAAACTAGCTGTATTTCTTATTTTTCTTCAAGACTTGATTTTTCTGTACCTTTTGTGTTTTGTTGAATGAGGTTGTTTCAGAAGAATCTTCTGATTGACTCATTCTCCTGTTGGAAAATGTCCATTTGTCAAGACAGAAACTTTCCCTGAGCCCAATGCTCAGGAGATCAGAAACCACCCTAGGAGCTCTGTAATTGCATTTATTAAACTGTACAACATGGCCTAAATAACATTTACTGATACAAATATGGCTCTCTGGCATCCTGGTAGAGCGCTGGCTGCTTGACCTTTGGCTGTCCTGATGTCTCCTTGTTGTGTGTAATTTTTTGAAAGAGGGTTGGGGTTTTGCTTGGGTTTTTTTTTTTTTTTTTTTTTTTTAATAACCACATGGAAGGGGAAGATTTTAAGTCCAGGTTTCATCAGAGGGGCTGTTTCTGCCCAGGTGTCCTGCTTGCTGAAGGTGGTTCCACCATCACACAAACCTCTCTGGTGGCTGTGGAAAGGAGAAGGCTTGATCTGGGGCTGAGTGTGGTGGGGAGTATAGATCCTGGTAGTGAGAGCCTGGCCCAGGTTTCCCAGAGAAGCTGTGGCTGCACCATCCCTGGAGGGGATCAAGGCCAGATTAGAGGGGGCTTGGAGCAACCTGGACTGGTGGGAGGTGTCCCTGCCCAGGGCAGGGGAGGTGGGACTGGGTGGTCTTGAAGGTCCCTTCCAACCCAAACCATTCTGTGATTCAATGATCTCGGCAGGTTCTGTTGGATCCATCAGCACAACCAGACACCACTGTGGTCCCTCATGTGCTTGTTGGGAGGGAGGGGGCCACCCTGGTGTGATCATGGGCTGAGCTTGGCTGCTGACGCTTGGAGGAACAGTGTAATGGGAATGACAAGGGATTTGGACCAGAAGATAAAAATTCATGTTAGTGCCGGAATATATTTTTTTCATCCTCTTAAAATTCTTCTTTTTCTTTGAAGTGTGAATCCCAGATGCTGAAAAAGTATTTTTCCAGCCATGACTATGCTGTCTTGCTGTGTATTTTCCACCAAATTGCTGAATTATTGTTTTCCTTCTGGCCTTCAATTTTTTATTTATTTTTTTTTTCCATGGCTTTATCGTTTTGTCTGGATGTTTTACGTGGCTAAAATTCACTCCAATCTGAGAGCTCCCACGTGAGACACCATCCCCACCAAGTCATCACATAAGGCAGGAATTCTGCTTTTTGGGGGTTTTTTTTGTTTGTTTTTTTTTTTTCTTTTCTTTTTTCCTGGAAACTTGTAAACATGAACTTCCTGTTGACACAAGCTGTAAATCTGCAAGCAAGGCTCTGCTTCCAACAGAAGATTAAGGTAATAAAATTTCAGGTCCTTGTTTACTGTGCCTGGTCCTCCTGGACCTCCATCCAAGCCACCAGCCCAGGAGTGGTGGAAGTGCAGAAAGACAGGAGCCAACCTGCTGGTTGCTCCACACCTCTGGAAATGAGTCTTTTCTGTTATTTTTTCCCCCTTTTCTCTACACAAATATGGATACAGTCCTAATAGAAGTCAGGTGGAGAATCTCAAAACCCTAATGACTCTAAGATGATGCTTCATCACTTGTTTTCTCCTTTCATTTCTCCCTGACTCTCCCACCACCAAGTGAATCTTCAGTTTGGGGGCATTAACTCTCTCCTACATCCACACCAGCTATTTTTGGATAGTGAACTGACCAAATTCTGGCAGCTTCTGGAAGATTCACATGTTACCACTCATGTGACTTAACCTTGCTGTTATTTCTGCCTCCAAGAGGAGATCTGGTGGGACACATAACCCACACTAGTTGTTGGGTTTCCCCTTTGCTCCTCTCTGTTTCATGCAGCAGCAGCTTGTGAACCATGTCCCACATGGGGCTGGGGACATGTCCCAGGGGCTGGGGGCTCCTGACAGCAGCTGGTGGCTTTTCTGCCATGTAACACCAATGCCACGTGTGGCTAGAAAGCCACGTGCTTTACCTGCTTTCTGGCACCAAGTGAAGTGTGCCCACAGCTTGCTGGGGGAAGAAGCAGCAGCACATGGAGAAGAGCTACTTGGTTCCCCATAGAATTGCCTGGGTTGGAAGGGACCTTTTCTTTGAGTCCAACCATCAACCTGCCACTGACAAAACCACCACTAAACCATGTCTGCCCAGCTTTTGAATACCTCCATGGCATTTAACAGAGAATCATAGAATTGCCTGGGTTGGAAAGGACCATTCAGGTGATTGAGTCCATCCATCAACCTTGCCACGGACAAAAACCATCACTAAACCATATCTGTAAGCACAATGTCTACCCATCTTTTAAATACCATCTGTGTTTTTTAGAGGTAGATGCATGCTGTGTTTCTGGGTAGGTGACAGGCAGGTAGCAGACACCCGAGTAAATGGCTGAGCTCAGCAGATGCCATGGCCTTCTAATGGTTAGGCTTGACCTTGCTGATCTTCAGGATCAACTGTTGGGGATGCTGCAGCTGGGGCTTCTCCATGCTACCAGGGAAGGGATGGAGGCAGGCAAAGGGCTGGGAGGTGAAGGGAGGCAGAAATAAGGTTAAGAAAAGCTTAAAAGCGTAGTAGTAGAAAAGGGAAAGAAGATTGTTTTCAGTGGTGCCCAGTGACAGGACAAGGGGCAATGGACACAAGCTGGACAGGGAAGTTCCATCTCAACATGGATAGGATGAGGGGGAAATTTAAACTGAAAGAGGGGAGACTTTGATGAGTTATGAAGAAGAATTTCTTTGGTGTGAGGGTGGTGAGAGCCTGGCCCAGGTTGCCCAGGGAAGGGGTTCAAGGCCAGGTTGGAGGGGGCTTGGAGCAACCTGGTGTGGTGGGAGGTGTCCCTGCCCAGGGCAGGGGGGTGGAAATGGATGTTCTTTAAGGTCTCTTCTAACCCAAAACATTCTATGAGGAAAAGCCTCTTTCCTGTGAGGGTGGCAGAGCCCTGGAACAGGCTGCCCAGAAAGGGTGTGGAGTCTCCTTCTCTGGAGATACTCAAACCCAACCTGGATGCATTCTGGTCCAGCCAGCTCTGGGTGACCCAGCTGTGGCAGGGAGTTGGACAAGATGATCTCCAGAGGTCCATTCCAAGCCCTGTGATTCTGGGCTATAGAAAGGAAGGAGGAGTGGTTACAGGACATGGAAATGAGGAGCACCAGGCAGAGTAAAAGGATGCGGATGGAGGCTGAACTCTCTTAATAAGCATCCCATTAATTAATACTTTCTCGTGCAGGGTGTGGATGAAATCCAGCCCTGTTGGTCCTGACCTCTCCCTGCCAGGCTGGTTTCTCCTTGGCTTCTCACCCTCAGCCAAACCACAACCTTTCCCACTTCTGCGGGCGGAATGAAAGGCACATGGCAGCGGTGTAAGGGGAGCCGCTGGCCGGCGGCGGCGCTTGGGTGGGCGTGATGGTTCTTTCGGAAACTAATAGCTCCCAGCAGTGCTACTAAATCAGACTTGGTGGAGCCGGGAGCAGAGCCTTGGAATGCCGGGCCAGGCACAAAGGGCTGCCTTGGGTTGTTTCTTCTTCTTTTTTTTTTTTATTTTTTTATTACTTTTTTAAATTTTATTTCTTTCCCCACCACCACCCCAACCCCACCATTCTCAAGGGCCAAAGGGCCAACGGACAGCAGGAGAGGGAGCTGGCGAGGGCGGGCTTTGCAAAGAAAAATGAATAAAAAATAAAACCCAAAAAGTAAACAACCCCACCACCACCCTCCCCCCCCCCCCAAAAAAAAAAAANAAAAAGAAAACCCTGTTTAAAACATAATTTTTGTAGTTTGGCAAGGCAGAAAGAGAGGGAGCCTCGTTCAGTGCTAAGCCCGTGAAGCCAGCAAACTGGGATGCTACTGGAAAGCCCTCCTTAAAATCCTGAACTGGTGGCTTTACTGGGTAAGATGAACAGAACTGAGGAATTTATTTTATTTATTTATTTATCATTTTTTAAAGCATCTTAAAGGGAGACTGTGGTTTGGGTGAGAAATTTAGATTGTTTTTTTTCTTAAATCAAGGTTACCAGGATAGTGACAGAGAAAACGTGTCTCCGTTGGTGGCAGTTTGGTGCCACCTCTTTGGAAGGGCCAGGCAAGGACCAGACCCCCAACAGCCCAGTCCCAGGGACGTGAGGGGAGGGAAGCAAAAAGGCTTCTGTTAAAGGAGCCAAAGGTAAAGAAAGAAAAGCCGTTATCGGGGGAAAACCACAGCCTGCAGGAGGGAAGTCACCGGTGGAGGGAGGTGCAGGGTGCCAGCTGGGGCCTCATGACACCCCCCCCACCATAGGGAAAGGGGCTTGGGATCCATCACATACATTTTATTGCTCATATCTTCTTATAAACGCTGCCCTTTATGGGACGAGAGCAAATACTGCTGAGTCTTGCTTTGATAAGCCTTAAGGTGTGATTTCTTAATTGTTAAAGATCTTCCACCGGGCGAGGCAGCAGGGAGCACGAGGAGCTCAGAGCGGGGTGTCTGATGCGGGGCACGGCTCTCAAAGAGCATCATCTCACCTGGAAAAGGGAGGATTTCTGTCTGTGAAGTCAGAAAGGCTCCTCATCCCCCTACCTGGGGTGCTGGGTGCTGAAAGATGAGGGGCACCAAAATTGCAATTGGAAGGGAGTGCATGTAGGCATTTTAACAAATCTCTGTAATCGAACGGCCTCTATTGATCTGGAAAATATTGTCAAGCTGCAGAGCTGCTGGACTAGACTTAATCCTCTGCAGGCTGGGGTTTACTCTCTCCAAATAGGATTACTCATTTTTTCCATATTTCTGTGTTTGGTTTAAATACCCGTGACGGCTACAGAGGCTTGGTTTTCTAATCAGAGCAAGGGTGTTAGATTTAGAAATTGGTGTGGTGATGGAGGGTTTTTTTAGTTTGTTTTTGTTTTTTTTTTCTTTTTGGATAGGACATCAGTTCCTGGGTGTTTATTCTTTACACGTAGCAGGGGTAAGGTAGCTTTTGCATAGGTGTTCTTCCCTTCCCACCCCCCCCAGCCCTAAATCAATGGCCAGAAGTAAAGTTTCAGTAACTTCTTAGGTTGTGCTTCATTCCCTGTTGGACCTTTGCTCCTGCTGTTTTTTTCTCAATGTCTCATTGTAGTTCTGGGTGTAGATTCTCTGTTAAGGCCAACTTTTAATGTGGTTTTTTTTCCAACCCCCCCCCTCTCTGGCCAGTATTGAAATGGCACAAAAGCCGAACGTGACTCATGTTTGCTCCTGAAGGAGGCAATATGATTAGATTTACTTGACAAATTAAGCTTGTTAACATAATCTGCCGTGTGTTAATTTAAATAATGGCTGTATTGAAAGGAGGATGTTTGTTAAATGTGATAAATTTGCTTGGAATGGAGAGGTCTAAGCTCCATTTGGAGTAGGCAGGGGGTGTGCCTCTGTCTGCTGAGCCTCCCCTGCAGCCCCACCAGCATCGCTTCAAAGGGAGCAGTCCTTTCTTGGCTCCGCTGACTTGTAAGTAAGGCATAAAGAAGACAATAAAATGTTTGACTCTCCTGCCAGACCTGAGCCTGGAGGAGGAGGAGGATCCCAATTGGTTTCCATCAGATTCCAGTTAGCATGAATTTACGGTTTCCACTTAACCTGATAAATGGCTTTGGCTGCCTGGGTGCATTTGAGTTTCTTTTTCTTGTGTGATGGAAAGTGGTCAGCTTGAAAAAGGCCAAGGCTTTCCAGGGTTGCTGTGAATACGAGTGAAACTTCTTTCTGAGGTAAGAACACAGAAGGCACAAAAAATAAAGCCATGGTGTGTCATGGAACACGGGTGGAATTGAAGAGAAATCAGAAGTATTTCGGGTCCCTTGTGCTTGCCGTGGCAGCGGGATGCGATAGGCATAAAAATTCCACTGGAAAAATTCTTCAGATTTCCTCCCTTTCCTCAGAAACCACACTTAGCAGCAGGTATCAATAGCTCCCAGTGTTCAAACTTTGTTTGCATCGTTCTTTCCATGGACAGTTCCCATGAGATGACAGCAGAAGCAGATTAACGGGGCGAGCCAGGGGAAGCAGCTTCCCCATTGCTGCCTGTGATCCTCCTCCATCCACCCTAGTGGGGATGTCTGGGCTACAAAATCTATTTTAATGCGTGTTTGGGGAGCAGCCTTGCCTGTTGGTCCTGCTCAAAGGTCGGTAGATGATAGGTCTTGGTGTCTTCTAGTGCGTTGCCTCTGCTTCCCCCTGTTCTGTTTGCAGCGGTGGTGGCTGAGCAGGGCATGGTGTGTGGGATGCTCTCCTGGCTCACTTGGAGACCTGCTACGTGGGTGCTGCTGGAGAGACCAGTTGGTGGTGGCATGCTTGTCTGAACCTCCATGGACCTGGACCTGAACCTCCATGGATGGTGGCGAGCTTAAGGCTGGGTCGTGCTTTGGGCAAGCACGGGTCACATTTAATATATGACCCACGAGCTGTTCAAAGGAGGCTTTGCAACAGCTTCTCCTCAGGGCACCCAGGTGTCCCTACCTTTAGTTTTTATACCTTGAGAGCCCAAAGCCACATGTGCATCTTCCTTCCCCTCCTAGGCTGAGCCATGAGGTCTGGCATCTTCCTGCCCCAACCCTGGGCAGAAGTGGGGACATCTGTCCTGGGAGTGTTGGAGTTTAGTGGAAGTGGACACCGTGGCAAAGGGTGGGTACCTTTTCACAAAGGTTTATAAAGTCAAATCACTGTAACTGTACTTGAAATACTTGGAGTGGTCTGAGATCTGGATGTTCCAAACCATTTTAGGTTATAGGGAAAACGCTTACTTGGCTGTGGGGTCCCAAATGGTGGTTACAACCCAGTTGTCATTGTTAGGGACAGCTTTTGTTTATGTAAAGTAAAATGTTTACAAGCTGTTGAGGTCCTTAAGTTAAAATATTATTAAAAAAGAAGGTGGGGGAACATCCAGTGCTAGTTACCTATTTCCCAGGCCATTCATGTACCATCTAAGAGGGCTTTCTCTGATGACTTTCACCCAGAGAGCTTGCAGCTCCCAGGCTGCACCTCTTGAGCATCTTCTGTGTCTCCTACAGCGTCCCCGTCCTCTCATGCTTGGTTCAGGGTTCAGCTTTTGAATTTGCTGGCCCATTTCAGGCTGGTTGGGTGATGTCGGGACAGGGCTGGGCAGGGAACAGCGGGGTCTGACACTTAATGCCTTAAGCACAGGGCTGCATCCATCTGCCCGGTGCCATCTCCACTGGGGGCAAAGCTGCAACATGAGCTTACTCCTTATAAGACATCAGAGAATCCACATGAGAGCCACCGCTGTCGGGACGACCCCGGCTGGGGAGGGCTCCTGTTGGGGACCTCACAGCGCGAGGCGCCAGGGAACAAATCATGAGATGTAAGTCCATAGGAAAATAGCTTTATTAATTCTGGTGCTCGTGGAGCTGCTTGGGTTTTGTCTCCTTTCATTGTCTGTATAATTTAGAGATGATTTTTCCATCTTGGCTTATGAAATATTGAGAGCGTCAGGATTTTGCGCAACCTTCATCAGAAGCCCCAGCGAGCTAAACTTTCTGAAATTAAATATTTTATTGACGTGCCTCGCCAGCACCCCCACCAGCANGCCCCCTCGGGCTGCCCTTCTGGTCGCGATGTGTTCGCCCAGCCAAGGCTGCAGCACTTTCATGTGCTTCTACAACAAGCTAAAAGTCTCCATCCCTAATGTCCCCCTGTTGTGATCATCCAGAATCTTGCCTGTGCTGGGGACCCGTCTTCTGCAGGAGGAAAACCCGGCCTGTGGCTTCACAACACACACCGTGCCTGCTTGCAGAATGCTTTTTAATACTTCATTTAAGGCACTTTTGGCAATTGTTGGGTTTTTTGGGTTCATTTTTTTTTTTTTTTTATTTCTCCTTTTACAGCCTTTTCGCTTCCCAAAGGGAAGCTGAGGTACCTTAAACTAATTAGGGGGAAGAGGCAGAGCAGCCCGGGGTGAAGGGTCTGGTGGGATGCTGGGGCAGGGGGCAGGAGTTCCAGAATATTTATGGACGTGGCTTGGCAGTTAGCAGTAGCCTCCCAAAGTGTTAGAAAATTCCTGAAAAGAAGAATTTTGCTGTCTGTGGGTGAGTAAATGGCTTACACCGACTGTGGGGAATTCAGCTTGTGTCCCTGGGCTTGGGTGATGGGCAGGCTTTTAGTTTGCTGTCCTGGTGAGGAACATAGGTTCTCAGGAAAAGATGATAATTAAAAAGTAGCTGGAGGGAGAGCTGGTGTTGCCTGCAGAGGTTTGGGAATGGTTGTATCAAGACCTGAGCCTGGTCATCTTGGAGAAACACGGCCCAAAGCGGTGAATCCCTCCTGAGATACCAAAATGTGCCCGTGCCTGGTCTGCAGGCAAAATCAGAGCATCCCTTCTCCTCCTCGGGTGGTGGTTTGATGGGATGTGGGAGGAGGATGGTTTGGATGGACAGTAAGCGGAGGGGTGGCTGCTTTGGAGGGGGTAGAAGTGTGGGATGGGAAGCCAGGAGGAGGAAGGCTGTTGTGTAAATCCCTGTTTCCCCGGCGCCCGGCCCAGCCAGCAGTGAATGGTGCTGGGCTGATGGGATTAGTCAGGGGCTTCCAGTGAAGGTCTGTTGTTCACCCCCACCTCGGGCTATTCAGAGTTACTGGGGAGGGGGGGTGTAGGTGGCAGAGCTGTGTATTGAGGGGAGAGGGGTTGGAGGGGGGATGAAGGGGAGGTGGAAATGGTCAGCTGTGGCTGTGCCCGGTGGGTTTCCGTTAGGAGCCTCCCTTGCTGCTGTGAGATCCCTGGTGGAGTTTACTCTGCCCTATAAAACATTTCGGATTTACATTTTCCTTTAACACTTCCTCTTGGAGCCGAGTAATATGTTACACATTTAATTGCTCTTCCTTTGAATTTTCCAGCCCTGGTTTGGTACCCTTGCAACATCAGAATCTTGTTATCTTCTTGTTGCTTCTAATTGCTACCACATTGCTGGCTTTCCAGCGCTGCAAACNTTGGGGTGGGGTGGGGGGGGGATTGGGGTGATGCTCAGCCACCGAGGAGGTTTGAAGAGCGAGGTGGGTTTCACCCAACGTGCTGGGAAGAGCCTCAACCTTGAGCACAGGTAGAGGGAGAGGGTGGGAGAGACGCCGGGTGGGGGTGGGGGGGAAGCTTCTGCCTGCCC
>VXBJ01005432.1:165816-212394 GCA_013400055.1 Nycticryphes semicollaris | reverse complement strand
AAATTGTCTGCTGGATGATGTGATTTTTCACTATTAGCTTGGAGAAGGCGTCTAGCCTGATTTTTTTTTTTTTGGGGGGGACTGCCTGGGCTTCACCTGAATAACTGTGAGCCCTCCCCCAGCACATCCACACCTTGGAGAAACCTGCAAATAATGCAAAACTCGGAGCCCCCAGTATAAGAAACAAGGCAAAAGGGGCAAAGCAAAGGCAGTCTGAGCAAGTATTGCCAATGGGAAAGCGCCGTACGCCGAGGGAAGGATTTGAAGGGGCTGAGGAAGGAGCAGAACTGCTCAGGGCAAGGAGAATAAATCGTTACTCTGAGAAGTCTATTACACAGGGAATGCCCTGAGGAAAAGAGCAGAGACTCCATTTAATAATGAAAAGGCCAAAAGCGGTGCTGCCGAGCCGGCTCTGCTCTGCCCGGGGACTGGAGCCACGGCCCCTGCTTGTTTCCAAGATGCTGCTATTTTTGCCACTTGCATCTGTGGGTTTTTGCAGAGACTTGTTTAAACCCGCCGAAGCCAAAAGCCAAAGGAGTTTTTTCTCCCGTGAACTGTGTGGGTCAGGGTCTTGGGGCTTTCTCGTTTTTCTTTTTTTCTTTTTCTTTTACTCTTTTTTTCTTTTTTTCTTTTTTTCTTTTACTCTTTTTTCTTTTTTTCTTTTTTTCTTTTACTCTTTTTTCTTTTTTTCTTTTTTTCTTTTACTCTTTTTTTCTTTTTTTCTTTTACTCTTTTTTTCTTTTTTTCTTTTTTTCTTTTACTCTTTTTTTCTTTTTTTCTTTTTTTCTTTTTCTCTTTTTTTTTCTTTTTTCTTTTTCTTTTACTCTTTTTTTTTTTTCTTTTACTCTTTTTTTTTTCTTTTACTCTTTTTTTTTTTCTTTTACTCTTTTACTCTTTTTTCTGCTTCCTTGGTCTTACAGGACCAGGGTCCCCGAGAGAGCGGGGTTGCTCTCCCCAATGCCACTCCCAGGTTATTTTATTGCTGCTTCACAGCGCTTTGTCACGCGTGGGTTTTGACTGCTGGCAGTTATCCTTGGCAAGGCAGGAGGGAAAGAGCGTGGTTTGACTCCAGGAGCCAAGTTTTCAAGGCAACCAGCTCTTCGGTCCCCCAGTTGCCCCATGAAGGCAACAACCATCAGCAGTATTTGTTTCTCCCACGATTCTGCGCGGGGATGGACAAGCCAGGTGGCCGCTTGGGTTTTTTCCAGCTCTGTATTATTTTTTTTGGGGGGTGTTTTTTTTTTTTTTTAAGGGTTTGGACAAAAAACAAGATTTGTTTGACGTGGCTGCACGATGTTTACAGTATGGCTGGATAGCTGAAGAAAGTCATTTGAGGACTTGGGCATACGGAGCAGTTTTAAGGCAAGGCTGGGGTAGTTCTTCAATCTGAGCAGGAGATGGTTGTAACCTGTTGCCTGTTGGGTTTTTTTTCCCCATAATAGGAGCTGATTTATCTCTGCTTGTTCTGGGCTAGATTGTGAGCTTGCCTTTTCCCTGCATCTAGTGGCTTGTTAGAAGCTAGGTATGAAATGGGTTTCGACAGACACTCCAGAGCGGTCCCTGGGGGCAGCATCACTGCAGGTCTCTGGGAGCCTCTTCAACTTTTATTTTCATGATGGAGACCCTCTTAATTCATGCAAGTGTTCAGGGAACGGCTGGAAAAACCTTTATTCAGCGCAAGACCAGAAGCTGGGAAGAGCTGGTGGGTGACGATCCCGCAGTTAAAGCGCAGCTTGGGTTCAGTTCTAGGGTCTGCAAGCGATTTTCTGAGGCAAGACCTTGACCTTAGCGCCTCTTTGTGTGCCGGCAGCTTACGTTCAAGGGGACAATAGCGATTTCAGAGGTTTCAAAGCATTTTAAAGTGTAACTGTCGTGCTTTCTCTTGGGCTGGGCAGTGGCATTTTTATAAGCCAAGCTTAAGGTTTTAGAAGAATGTGCATTGAATTTCCTTGGCGCAATCCCGGCCGTAGGACTCCTGTTTTCATGTCTGTGGCAGGACTTGTGTTGTTGGAGGAGGACAGTTGCAGGTGGCCAGAGGACCTCTTGGAAGAAGCAGGACTCTTGCACTTCATAGAATGGTTTGGGTTGGAAGGGACCTTAAAGTTCTTTGTTCGTTGTTCCAATCCCCCTGCCCTGGGCAGGGACACCTCCCACCAGACCAGGTTGCTCCAAGCTCCCTCCAACCTGGCCTTGAACCCCTCCAGGGATGGGGCATCTGCTTGCTGGGTTCCTCTCCAATCCTATAGTAACCACACAGCCAAGAGTCAGTTTTCCTTCCAGCCCCAGAATCCTTCCATCCAACAGGATGCCACAACCTGACGATGGGATGTTGCATAGCCATCCCTTTCACCAAAAAAAACCCGAAACCAGAAAGCCCCAAAAGTATTGATAACGGTCATTGAGCTCAGAACAAAGGAGGAGGAGGAGGAGGAGGAGCAGCCCCCAGACAGCTCGAACCTGTTGCTCGGCGGCAGGCTGTGAATGTTGAAAGAGGGGGTGTTAGTGGGGATGGTGGCGGGGCGCTGGGGGGAGTGGGTTATTGTGCGGGGAACAGATGTGCCGTGCGCGGTGGCCGCGTGCCGGCTCTGTGCCCGCTGCTCCCGGCACCAGGTGCAGCCATTGTTCCGGCTGGTCCCTATTCATCCCCCCTCGGCTGCTGCTCCGCGCCCGCTCCCGCATTGTTCCTCCAGGAAATTAGCATTAAAAACCCATCCGAAATCCCCCACGTCCCTCAACTGCAGGTGACTGTTATTGGCCCCAGCTGCCACCCTTGTGCTTGATTACTTCCATATGGGGTTGTGGCAAGAAGTAGGATCCACTTATTGATTATTATTATTTTTTTCTTATACTTCCCCATGTCATGTCCCCTCCCCCTCTTCTTTTTTTTTTTTTATCCCCCCCACCCCCTCCACATCTCCCACACTCGTGAGGAACAAACCCCTGAAATCTATTAAGCCCCCGACAGGCTCCAGTTGCTCTTACAGCCGGGATGAACGTTTTACAAGCAAAGCTAATTACACCCTCTCCCTCCTTTCTTCCTTCCTTCAGCCCCCACCCCATAAATGTAAAATAACCGGAGGGCAAGTGGTAGTAAATTAAATCTTTGCAGTGTCCTGAGAGGAGGTTTTCTTGTGGGCAGGAAGAAGTCTGCCGGGCTTTAGATGTTTGGTTATGTGGAGATTGGGTTTTGTTTGGGTTTGGTTTTGGTTTTTATTTAAAAAATGGGGAGATTCTGGTCTCTGGCCTCTTGGTGTGACATAACTATTAAACAGACATGCACAGATCACAGGCCGAGTCTGGGTAGAAAAGAAAATAAAACAAAACTTGACCAAGTGGGTTGTTAATTTGTGAGTGTAATCAACTGTTGAGAGGAGCCAAAGGAACTACAGACGTTACAAAATTCTAGGAACATTGTGGTTTGGTTTGAGTTGGTTTTTTTTTTATTTTTTTATTTTTTTCCTCATACAGTGCATCTGCAGGACAGCAGGTTACATGAAACCCCAAACCTCCAAAATCTCTTCTGGGTTTCTCACTGGCAGAGACACGGACAGCTTGAGTTTGTCCTGAGGTGGGTTGTGCTGCAGGCAGTAATAGGAGAGAGGGAGTGGACACCAAAGATGCTGGGAGGGCTGGAGCCCCTCTGCTGTGAGGACAGGCTGAGAGAGTTGGGGGGGTTCAGCCTGGAGAAGAGAAGGCTCCAGGGAGACCTCCGAGCCTCTTCCAGTCCCTAAAGGGGCTCCAGGAAAGCTGGGGAGGGACTCTGGATCAGGAAGGGAGCCATAGGATGAGGGGGAAGGGTTTGACACTGAAAGAGGGGAGATGGAGATGAGATGTGGGGAAGAACTTCTTTGGTGTGATGAGGGTGGTGAGAGCCTGGCCCAGGTTGCCCAGAGAAGCTGTGGCTGCTCCATCCCTGGAGGGGTTCAAGGCCAGGTTGGAGGGGGCTTGGAGCAACCTGGACTGGTGGGAGGTGTCCTTGCCCAGGGCAGGGGGGTTGGAACTGGGTGGTCTTGAAGGACCCTTCCAACCTGAACCATTCTATGATTCTGTGACTATGACCTCTTGGTGGCCTGCCCAGGACTTGAACATGAAGGTGCTCTGCAGAGGCAGGGAGCATCTCCAGCAAGGAGTATGAGTAGGTCATGTCCTGTGATGATGGGTCCAGCACCCCCAGCCCTGACCTGCTTTGGGCTGGGCAGGAATGGAGGTGAGTGGCAGCTTGTCTCAGCGGTGGAGGCACCAGGCACAGCTTTCTTCTATGCTTTTGTCTAAGTAACTTGGGTGATGAAGCCCTTATCCTGCCCTGGAGGCCAGTTGTTTGGAGTATTTACCTCCAGAGGGAAACACTGGGTTTCCCTTGTGACACACTGGGCCCCCCAAAAGGACTTTGGTTGCGCTGTGGCTGACGAGGTTTGTGCTGGTGGCTCCAGACAGAACTGTGTGCTGTGGAGTGATGGTCCTCAAAGCACCACAGCAGAGGTGTTTCATGCTACTGCCTGGGCCTTGAGCAGGCTCCTTGGAGACAAAAGTCCATCAAAGCCCCGTAAACCTAAGGTGCTATGATTTGTGAGGCTGTTTCACAGATAATCAGTAGGTTTTGTGTCTGTGTGTTCTTAGTGGTGCCTCTGCAGCCACGGCTGTGTGCTCTGCTTTCCTCCTTCCCAGTGATGCACTGGGCAGCCTTGGATTGCTCAGGCTGAGACCTGGCAGGGTGCTCTTGTGGGATGGTGGGACCACAGCCTCCTGTTGCAGTACAGACATATAGATGCAAAGCTTTGTCCAGAAAACATCCCAGATGATCTCCTGTCTTCTCAGAGCAACCGGTTAACTACTGTGAGTTGTCCAAATTGAAGCAAAAAAAAAAGAGAGAAATCAGTACAGACTTTTTTTACTTGACTTCTACACTTTTTTTGATGTTATGAGGCTTTAATGAATAGCTCCCACCATGGGAGGAATCACATTAGGGTGCTTGGGATGGTCAAGTCTCTAGACTGACTTTATCCCCAAGTTAGAGAAAGGAATTTCCATTTTCCCCTCCATGTCTTTCACATGGAAGATAGGGTCAAAACAGGCAATGACTTTTATTCTGATAATTCAGGCCCTTTGGGCAAAGAGTTCTTGCCACTACTGAGAGAGTAGATGCTGTGGTGACTCGTTGCTCAGGTAAAAAAGTCTTTGAGAACCTTTGGGGCTTGGTTGGTTGACCTCAAGATTACAAATGCAAACTTTCTTACAGATGGGGAAGGGACTTCTCCTAAGAGGTTGTGCCTCAGCGTTGGTTCTTTGCCATTTGTCAGGTTGACCTCCACCTTGAGATCCATCCTGCCTCACTGGGTGGGACCCTCCAATGTAGTTCCTGAGAAGGATTTGAAATACAGATTCCAGTTGGCATCTGAGGAGATGGGGTTTAGCTGAAGAATGTGGATTATTTACTGCATGTGCCTCCTCTCTGATGCAGACCCATTTCCCTTCGGCTGCCTGGCACGGACCACCCAGATCTTCAGCCCTGCAGGTGCAATGGTGGAGGTTGTGCACATCTGGTAGTGGACTTTTTTTAAAAAACCAAAAAAGAATCAGCCCCTTAGAGGTGCTGTGAGCATGGGGAGAGCCACCAGGTAAATCGGGTCAGAGGGATGGATGAAGCGAGGGAAGACAATCCCATGGAGTATCTTGAGCCTTTTTCCTTATACTTGTTTTAAACCCTTCAAAGTCAAATCTCAAACTTAGGGGGTTTCTTCTCCCTAATTAAATTAACAGGCCAGATGGTGTTTACTGTGAGCGCCTGCAATATGGAAGGAGCTACCTCCTGCATCACTTTATTTTTTTCTTTTTTTTTTTTTTTTTCCCCCTCCACCAGAAGCTGCTTTACCTGATGTCGCTCTTCTGAAATGTTCTTTTCAGCAGCGGGTGCGAGGGGGCGATTTCAGCCACCGCGCTGCTGGCGGTGTCACCTTCTGGTCCGGGGGACAAGAAGTATCACAACCTTTTTGCTGCTTCTGCAGCCGCATTTGTCTTCCGATGGCTTTTGCGATGCCGTTTCCCTGCTCAGTGGGGAGTGTGTGCAGGTTTTTCATGCTTTTTCATGCTCTTCCACAGGCAGGTAATGATTCTTGTTCTTGGAGCTGAGGAGCATGGAAAACAAGTCGGGGTGGCGAGGGTTTTGGGAGGGTGGTCGGGATTATTTTGAACAGCTACTAGTAATTCTTTTTATCAAGGGTAACATCAGCATCTTGGGAAAGTGTGAAACTGTAAGTTTTGTAGAATCTCGTTCTTTATTAACGGACGGGTTTTTAAAATCAAAAAGTCGCTTCGCATGTGCTGCTTTTATCTTTACGTGAAATCGTGAGGAGGAAATAAAGACTTTGAGGAAGAAAACCATTGATTTTCATCAGCCCCGTGCGTTTAGATCGACAGGAAAGTAGGGTAAGAATCTCTAAACCTGTAGGAGAACTGAAGGCATGGAAAGTGCCATATTTTGCTGTCTGTTTTCAGCTATTCTAACTCATTTAGTAGGGTTGTGAGTGGATTTTGCCTTGAGCTCATCCTGGGGTCTCTGCAATCTTAACTTGATGACGCGTCTCTTATCGGTAGGGGCTCGGTGTTCAAAGGGGAGCTGGGTGACCCTTCATCTTTGGCCAGACTCGGCTTGTCAGGAGGGTATTTGAGCCCCCACAAAGCAGATACTTCTGTGCCCGTGGAGAACACCCTGCCACATTGGCATATTCCCTGGAACGTACGCTCCAAGGGTGTTTCTTTGCAGAGCAGCCTCTCTAAAGATAGCATCGTGAAGTTCTGTGTTGTCAGCCAGGGACACTTGATCTAAAAAACAACATTCGATACACAGACAAGGTTTGCAAGTGCCATCTGGATTCTGGGCGATGAGCTAGGTTGTCTCTGTTTTGCATACACTCACTGGAGAAGGTGTCGGGGGGAGGGGGGGGTTGGAAGTACGTGTGGGCAGATTAATTCTTCAGAATCACCTGAGCCAAAACCATTCAGTCTGCACGAACATCCTTGGTGACATGGGACACCAGTGTAATCTCATACCGCTGGGCAGCATGCACCAGTGCACCTTCTTAGGGTGCTGGGAATCATTTCCTAGGGTGTTGGAATTAATTCTGTAGTTTAGTGGTCTATTTATTGAAATCCAGGTGCAATCAATACAGGTTCTCCGGAGCCAGTAATATTTGAATCTATTTTCAACCCTGCTGCAAGGCAGAACCTCCAAATGATGCAAAGCCCTGCAGAAATGGGTATGTTTTTTGGGGGGAGCTGGGGACGCAGATGTCTTTGTCTGGCTTGGGTTCTGCGTGGTGGAGGGACTGTCCTCAAAAATACGCCGGCTCTAAGAGCAGAAACCGGGAAAACACGAGCATCAGCGGCGGCCCTGGGCTGAACGGCAAACCTACCCTCCACAGCCTCCCAGGGATGTGTACCTTATCAAATGTATTTTACTTCAGGGCCTATTTCTTGACTTTCTAGTTATCCTCTCATATGCAAATCTAATTTGCCTAATGGGCTGGTGAGTGTAATTGAAAGGCAGCCTGCACTTACATGATAGTGAAAAGTCTCACCTGTGCCCAGGCACAGATGGGGCTCTGCTTCGCTGCCGCATCATTAGCGGAAATTTATAGGCACAGTGTCACAGGCTTTGCTGTGACCGTGGGAGGAAAATAGCAGCTTTAAACAAACTTGAGGGTTTTTTTCTGAAGTTATTTTGTTTTTGTTTGTGAGGTGGGCTTCCTCTTCCCTGGGTTTGCAATTCTGGTGGTTCCGCTTCTTAATTAACGTCGTCTGTCTTTTCCCTTGTCTTCCAGTTGATGGTGAGTGGGTTGGTGCAGGTTGCTGGTAACTGGTTTAGGACAACCCCAAGAATGATGGGTTGGAAGGTCTTCTCTGTGCAGTGCTGGAGCGTGCTGCTGCAAAAGCAAGTGCATCAGCAGCTGAGCCAAAACCTTCACTCTATGGTTCCTGTGTGTCACTGAGTCTCCAGAGGTTATCCATGGAAAATCTCCACCTCTGCTGCCCAGGTCTCTCTCCTTAGAGAGGAAGGAGGCACAGCAGAGACAATTACTGCTCTGTGTCCTTCTCTTCTGGAGTCATTCCTGAAGAGACCAAGAAGTAATGAGCTTTAATGGCTCGGCTATCCTACCCCATCTCTCTGTGCCTGGGCTCTGCTGGAGATGGTGGTTCAGCACAGGAAGGGCATGGATCTGTTACAGCCAGTCCAGAGGTCTGAGGGCTGGAGCCCCTCTGCTGGGAGCACTGGCTGAGAGAGCTGGGTGGGTTCAGCCTAGAGAAGAAAAGGCTCCAGAGAGACCTCAGAGCCCCTTCCAGTCTCTAAAGGGGCTCCAGGAAAGATGGGGAGGGACTCTTGATCAGGGAGGGGAGCCATAGGAGGAGGGAGAAGGGTTTGACACTGAAAGAGAGGAGATGAAGATGAGATCTCAGGAATGATTTCTTTGGTTTGAGGGTAGTGAGAGCCTGGCCCAAGTTGCCCAGAGAAGCTGTGGCTGCCCCATCCCTGGAGGGGTTCAAGGCCAGGTTGGAGGGGGCTTTGAGCAACCTGCTCTGATGGGAGGTGTCCCTGCCCAGGGCAGGGGAGTGGGACTGGATGGTCTTCAAGGTTCTTTCTAACCCAAACCATTTTATGATTCCATGGTGCTGCAGCAGTGCACCAGTGGTCTTGCTCCTGAGGTAGGTGCCCATTTTGCACCATCAGTATCCAAAACAGCTCTAAAAACCATCCCTAAATGGTTCCTGTGCTTCTAGCTCTGTGAGATGTTGGAAGGCTTTCCACGTGCTGATGGACTTTGGAGTAAAGGGAAAGAGTTCTTTGTGTAGTGATGTGAAACCTGTTTTTAGGAGGTGGAATTGTCATCTTGGCAGGGCCTCCTGTGTGTTATTGATTGGGAAGGAGTATTAGCTGGGCAGCAGTTAATGTACTTAGCACCCAAGTGAAGGAGGAATGCTCTCTATGGAGAGCCAGTGGGAGTTATGGCATGATTAGTGAGTCTTGGTGGGTGACCTTAGGACCATTAATGGGGTATCAAGATGGGCATTAGTGGTGCAAGAGCCACAGAGGATTGCAAGGTGAAGAACGCTTACGATCCTTGGTTTGGATCTTGGCGCTTGTAGGAAGTTGTAAATTATGGAGATGAAAAAGATTTCCCAAGCCTTTTCCAAGTTCCTCCTTGATTTCCTGGACAACTTGCCCAGTTTGGTGGAACTTCAGCCCTGGAGCTGTCTGGTGATGGGTGAGCTCCTGCTCCTCAGCCTCCATCCAGAGAAGGGAGACTCTGTTGGACTCTGCTTTATGTTTGGAAAAGAGACAAAAATTCAGGGACCCAAGGGGGATTGTTTTCCCTGTGTCCTGCCTTGATTGCTTCATTCTGGGTTTGTGGCAGAACTTGGATGGTGGTTTGTTTGGGGTTGGATTTCTGTTTTGGTTTTGTTTTTGCAGAAATGACCCTTGTTTTCAGCTAAACTAGCCCTTTCAGCTTCTGGACTGCTTCATTTCCAGGTGGTGGGATTTGTACTGGTTCTGTGCTTAACAAACAGCTTTGATTTCTTTCTTTTTTTTTTTTCCTAGTTTAATTTAGGCTTTCAGTAATAGCTTTGGTTATCCTTGCTATTATGTGTCCAGTTCTGGGCACCTCAACACCAGGGAGATCTGGAGGGGCTGGAGGGAGTGCAGAGGAGGGCAACAGAGCTGGTGAGGGGCCTGGAGAATAAATCTCATGGAGAGTGATGGAAGGAGCTGGGACTGTTTAGTTGGAGGAAGAGGAGGCTGAGGGGAGACCTCATCACTCTCTACAACTACTTGCAAGGACATTGTAGAGAGGTTGGTGCTGGTCTCTTCTCACGGGGAATTAGCAATAGAAGGAGAGGGAATGGCTTCAAGCTGCACCAGGGTAGGTTTAGGCTGAACATTGGGAAATAATTTTTCCCAGAAGGAGTGGTCAGAGCCTGGAATGGGCTGCCCAGGGAGGGGGTTGAGTCCCCATCCCTGGATGTGTTTCCGAGTGGTTGAGATGTGGTGTTGGGGGATCTGGTGTAGTGGAGGAATTTGTAGAGTGGGGCTGATGGTTGGAGTCGATGATCCCAAGGTTCTTTTCCATCCTGAATGATTCTGTGATCGATTCTATGATCTGATAATCTATTGCAGTGTTTGACTCTATGATTCTATGGTTATTTGTGCCTCTCTCTGGTCTGATTGACGGGTACGGATTAAATGTGTTGTTCTGCCTTGGGGTCTTCTCACTTCTTTACGAAATGGCCTTCCTTTTTTAAGGTGGCATTATTTACCAGTTACTAGGAGCAGAGCTTGGGCTGCTGGCACTGGTACTTTGGGTCCGTCTTGTATGAATGGACTTTTTTATCTCAGTTCCTGTATTACTCAATTTGACTCTCTTCTACTCGCTAGATTCCCTCACCCCTTTGACACCAGATCTGCTGGACCAGTTCTCATCAGCTTCAGATCCCCACATGCCCTTTGGCATTTGTGATACTTAAGAAATCCAGATTTGCTCAGTGATGGCTATTTTTTAAGGCCAGTTGTGGTTTTCTTAATGTTGATTTGTAGCAGTGGGAACCAAATCATCAAGCAGCAGGGCTCAGGAGATGGAGGACCGGGAGAAGGATATATTCTTGAATTGTTGCTTTGAAGCTTCTGACTTAAACCTCTTCCTGTGTATCTTTAGTAACCAGATTTGAAGTTCTTGCATCTTCAAGTACTGGATGATTTTAATGGGAATTTGTGGTGGTTTTCAGTCCATCCTCTCATTTTTCCTCCTCTAATAATTTTGAAGCTGTTAAGCTTTTGTCCTGTGAGGTGCTCTGGGATGGCTTTGCCTTGCACAGGCTATACATTTCCCTGAAGTGTGTCTGTATTTCCCTGTCTGGTCAGGAGTAGTGTAGGACCCAAAACTTGTCCTCCTTCTCTCCTCCATGTCCTGGAGGATGCTCGTGTTGGTTGCACCCAGTGAGGCAGGATCATATATAGACAGGGCTGCATCTCCTGAAGGAGGCTTGTGTTTTCCTCTTGCTCCTGTGGTTGACCAATTTCTAAGTTCTCTGACACAAAACTCGAGTGAATCTTGCTGCCAGCAGCTTTGTGCCAGCCCCAAGCCACGCCATCGCTCGTCACCCATGGGTGCTGCTGGGGCGCCTGGGCAGCGCAGCCTGTGCAAGCTCCCTCCACAGCAGGAGCTGCTTCTGGTGGCTCTTGATGCCTCTCCTGGCTCAAGTGGGCTCTGAAGGGCAGCAGAAAACCCATGGTTTTTCACTCACAAATTTATGAGCTACATGGGAGTTTCCCACAGTGTGTTGGGGATGATGGGCTGCAGCTGGGACCCTCAGGCCTGGGGCACAGGGATGTTTTTTTTTACTGGAGACCTGTTGGTCCAAAAGATGCTCTTAACAACCTGTAGGAGCTTCTGTCCAAACATCCCAGTAAGAACTGGTGCTGTGTGTCATCAAACTGGTTCCCAGCAGCTAACAGGGAGAACTGGAAAGCCCCAGTAGCTGCAGCATTGGGATCCCAGTTTCCCATTCTCTGTGTCACAGGGCTTCTCACCCTCACATTGCTGCTTGGACTGGGGTTAAAAACTAACCAGGGAGTGAAATGGTCCCTGCTGGATGTGATGTTTCTTTCCAAGGAAACTCCCCAAAGGATTGCTCCCAAGCAGGCATGGATTCATCCTGCAGCGAGCAGAGAGGGACTGCTGGTGGGAAGGAAGCCTTTAAGCAAAGGCTTTCACTGCACTGACCCAGAAACAGCATCTTTCTCGGCATCTGCTGATTTTTTTCTTATGGAATTGGCTGGAAAATTACCTCCTCTTAACACCACTTCAGTTTTCCAACTGAAACTAAGAGCTGGGTTGTGAAACACCGGTGGGTGAAAAAGAAAGGTCGCTAGCCTGGTATCTCGGAATAGACCTTCACTGCTTTTGGTTTTGTTTTTTTTACTTTTGGGTTCCCCCCAGCTTCCAGGAACGAGCCAAACTCACAGCTTGGGACCTGCACGTCCCAGCAAAAATCCCTTGGGAAGGTGCTTGGGTTGGAAACACAGCTTTCCCTGGGGAAGTAATGGGAGTGCTGGGACAGCAGTGCTCTCCTGGGGCTTTTTGCAGCCATGGGGCAGGGACTGGGGGCTGGACTCGTCGCTAAACCATGTCGCTCACCACCGTGTCTGCCCAGCTTTGAAAAACCTCCAGGGATGGTGACTTCACCACTCCTCTGAGCGTGCAAGAGGCTCTTGTGCAGGACACGCTGCAGAGAAGCTGTGTGGCAGCCAGAACCTTCTGGGAATGCTTCCCCCTGGGTGAGGCAACTCTACAGCCCCCCCCGAGGCTTCTTCAGCCCCCTACCTGGGACCAGAGGAGCCCAGTGAGGGCTGCAGTGGTGGTGGCCCCATGCTGGCTCCTCCACGAGGAGCTGTGGTCGTTCCCTGGGATCCCCCACCTGCAGCAGAGTCACTCCTTGAAGTCCCCTCCAGCCTCTCTGATGCTCCAAAACCATTTTAAACCAGTGAATGCATTTCTGTTGACCATTACGAGTTGTGGGGAGCTCCTCGGAGCTAATTAGTAATAAGATAATGCCAATTAAACACCGCTCTCTGGGCTCTACCACTGCTTTTTCCGGTGCTGCTGGGTTGGAGAGGAAGGTAACAAAATGGATCTCAGTTCATATGTGTTTCATCTGGAGAGCAGGAGAAGGGTGGAGCTGCTTGTTAAATGGCCAGCAGTCCAAGCTTTAAAAGGGTTTATGAGTGTGAGATAAAATCATACCCTAAAGGCTGTCTCCAAGCCTCTGTTAAGGTGGAAAATGCTTTGCAAAGTTGTTTCACTCTGGTTTTCTCCCTTTCAGGTCGCCCAAAATTTTCCGGGTACAAAAGCTGGGGCTTTATTTCCTTGATATCATTTAGCCTGAGCAGGAAGAAAAAAAGATTTCCACTCCCAAAATTACAGTGCCCAGTTGTTCTTCTGTATAACCCATGGGATATTGGGGAAGAAATTATTTTCTTTATCCCTCAGCAGAGTTTAGCACAACTTTGGTTTAAACCCAAACACTTGCTAAAGTCTAAAGTTTTTAAGGCAGTTGCACCCATTCTGAACTTTCTTCTTTCAACAATTGGGTCCCCTTTCAGAATTAACTGCATTTAATGTTGCTGTTACCCTGTACAACAGGCTGGGGCTCTTCCAGAGAGGCCTTACACTGCCTGAAACTGGTGGGTATCGAACAGGCATCAAGAAGTAGGCTGTTAATTAGAAATGAGAGTTTATGAGTTGCTATAATGGGTACCTCTGTGATCAAAAAGTGCTGCTGAGGAACGTTGAAGATAAGGAGGAAAGCTGTGACATGCTGATGCTGGTAGCTTTGATGCTGAAGTGCAGAGGATGGCTTGCACGTTGGCTGCAGACACCATGGCAGAAGTGAACTGGGAGGGTGGTGAGAGCCTGGCCCAGGCTGCCCAGAGAAGCTGTGGCTGCCCCATCCCTGGAGGGGTTCAAGGCCAGGTTGGAGGGGGCTTGGAGTAACCTGGTCTGGTGGGAGGTGTCCCTGCCCAGGGCAGGGGGGTGGGACTGGATGGTCCTTAAAATGAAAGGGACCTTAAAATGGTACCTTTCAGCCCAAACCATCCTATGGTTCTATGATTAGTGTCCAAAGCCTTTGACTGGGGCAGCATCACATGTGTGTGGGTGGTGGGAGAGGATGGAGCCTGGGCCAAACACCTGCCTACTTTCGTATATCATACAATCATCAAATGGTTTGTTGCAAGGGACCTTAAAGACCATGCAATTCCAACACCCCTGCCCTGGGCAGGGACACCTCCCACCAGACCAGGTTACTCCAAGCCCCCTCCAACCTGGCCTTGAACCCCTCCAGGGATGGGTCCTCAAGAGGTGTGGTCCCTGAACTGCAGCAGAGGTTAAATACCAGTAAGAGGAATGGACTTTCAGTGCTAGCACTGGTAGGAAGGCCGGGTTGAGGCGTCCTGTAGCCATGAGTTTCCTACATATTGGGTCACTTTTTACTCCCTGGAGTAAACTTGGTGTTCACTCCCTGGATCCCAGAGCAGCGAATCGCCCCATCCATGGCCTTGCTGCTCTGGGCAGGGAGTGATTTCAGGCCTTTTTGGGGTAACCCCTTAAAGCCAACTTTCTTAATGACTCTTCATATCTGAAAAGTAGCTGAGATGCTGAAAGTGCCGTCTGTCATTCATGTATTTGTGGTTAACTCAATTCTTGCTTTCGCTTTACATTTACTATAAGTGAAACTCAAGCTCTTTTTTCCCCTGACATAAAACGTCTCCGTATGTAGAAGCCCCACAAAATAATCATCACAAAAAAATAATCTTTCTTACCAAGCTGTGGCTCTGAGGCTTTCTAACCGGTATCTCTTCTGTATGTGTTGTGTCTGGGCTCCACTGGACTCAGGAGCCGTTAATCTTCCTGGTGTTTTCTTCCCTGTAGCAAATGAGAGACAGATGTTCCCATCTGGAAAGTTTGCTCCCGCCGCCGTGGTTTCGCTCGGAGCCGGAGGATTTGGAGAGCACAGCAGCAGGCTGAGACATTTAAGAACTAATTTTTCCATGATTGTGATAATTGTCTGTTTGATATCTGTGACTGCTTTCATTTTTCAGCCAGAGCGCTGTACCCTGATAAGTAAATAGTGCAGAGGAGTAAATATTTATTAATATTGTAATAGAAGTGGGTGGTTTTAAAATGAATTAGTGAGTATCCAAGGTGATTTGGGGGAGGAGGGGACATTATCCCTGATCCCCAAAGGTCTTCCCATCCCCAAACTGAAGCGCTGGCTGCTCTGCAGACTTTGGTTTCCAGGAACACCTTCTGCTGGGATATATTCCAGGCGTACACCCCTCCTGGTGAAGTGGATGTCTGTGATGAGGGCAGAGCAAGCAGCTGCTGAGGATGAGGAGGGTTGGCTGTCCTGGGGCATGGCGGTGCTCTCTGCATCCCTTTGAAACAGCCGGTGAGCAAAAGCTGTTGCCACGGACATCAGGAGATGGACTTCAGCCCCCAAAACTTATTTGTTTGGGCACTAGCAGTGTGGGAAGGGAAGTGTTGTGCGTGTTGGTAAGAGCAGCAGTTGAAAAGAGAACAAGAGAATGGAGGGGACCACACCAAAGTGGTTTGTGTACTTGTAGAGCCATTGAATGATTAGAGCTGTAAGGGACCTTGAAGACCATCCAGTGGCACCCCCTGCCCTGGGCAGGGATACGTCCCACCAGACCAGGTTGCTCTAAGCCCCCTCCAGCCTGGCCTTGAACCCCTCCAGGGATGGGGCAGCCACAGCTTCCCTGGGCAACCTGGGCCAGGCTCTCACCACCCTCACACCAAAGAAGTTCTCCCCCAGATCTCATCTTCATCTCCCTTCTTTCAGTGTCAAATCATTCTCCCTCCTCCTATGGCGTCCCTCCCCATCTCTCCTGGAGCCACTGAAGGGGCTCTAAGGTCTCCCTGGAGCCTTTTCTTCTCCAGGCTGAACCCAGGCTCCAGCCCTCCCAGCATCTCTGTGACCTCTTCTGTCCCCACTCCAACAGGTCCCTGTCCTTCCGATATTGGTGGCCCCAGAGCTGCCAACAGCTCTTCTACAGGCTGTAGAAGCAAGACAACCAGAATTTGGGGGGGGCAGATGCATTCCCTGCAATGGGAGCTGTTGGATGTTGAGAGTTTGTGGGATGGATGCTGTAGCCATGGGTTTGTGGTGCTGGTGCTGATAGGAGTTTGTGGACCAAGAGAAAACCAGAGGTGAGGAGGGAGAGAGTGGATTTGTGCCGGTGGGTCTGGTGCGGCTGAGGCGAGGGCAGAGCTGGTGCTGGGGAGGAACACAGCAGAAGAGGGCTGCTGTGAGGTTCAACCTGTGCTACCAATGAGTAGGTTTTGTAAAAAAATCACCAAAGGGAGGGCAGATGAAGATCTGCAGTCTGCCTCCAGGAATAAATTATTAATCTTATTTCCCTTATTAACTGCTTTCTGGACTGGTTGCGAGCGATAACATACTTTGCTCTTTCAAGTTCTTCTCTCTGAGTTTCACATTGAATTGAGATTTAAAGTGAAACAGCTGTGTGTGGGAGAGGAAGAGATGGCGATGGAGATACACGCGTTTATTTTTGATTTATAAAATGCCTGTCCCAGGCTCGGCAGCTCCCTCTTGTCTGATGCGAGGTTCTCCTGCGAGGTGCCGCGTCCGCTCCACTCCCACAGCATCTTACAGCTCAGGAGCTTCGATGTGCTATAAAACCAAGCTAAACAGGGTAAAAATAGGCCGATGGCGTTGAGTGGAGGAAGTATCCGTGTGGTAACATAAGTTACCCGCTGCAACAGATGCTGTAGTATCCTCTCTGCCAACTCCATGCTTTGGAGTGGAGGGAGGAGGATGGAGAAGGACCCCAGCTGACCAGCATTTGCTGGTTGACCCGTTTGTGACACGCTCGTGGCTCCCAGTTCTGGTTGTAAATTGTCGTTTATTGACTCCAGCAAAGGGAGACCTCTGGAAACCACCCTAGGAGCAAATAAATGTCAATATTTGTATAGAAATGTAATCTTGACTGCAAACCTCTTAACGTCTTCCTTCCCACCAAGCTGGGACAAACCCAAGCATCCTGTTTTTTCCAATGGCTGCTGTACTGGCTGCCTTGTTTCCGATGCTTATCTTCAGTCTTCTCCCTCCATGGCTTTTTGATGCAGTGAGGCTGCAAAAAGATAAAATGCTGGCTCTTTCCTCAGCGGTGTGATTTCAGTTTGAGCTGGGGAGAAGCTGTTTGGAAGCAGATGATGGAGGGATTGCAGTGGAGTAGCAGTAAACGCTGTCTTCTGGAAGTCTCACTAATAATCCTCTTGCTTTGCATGTAGATAACCCCTCATCTGCACGCCTCGGAGAATGGCAAAGGTGCTCCACAGATGGCTTAGAGCTATCAAGGGGAGGGAAAGGCAACCTTAGAGCAGAGGGAAGATGTTAATAAAATTTAAATGTAATTCTTCCCATTTCTCAGTTCCTAAATGTGAAAAATATTAGCTTGGTGGAGACTGAAAACAGATGGTGAGCAGTTGGAGCAGATAAGCATGTTATTCAAAATAAACATTCGCCAAAGCTGGGGAGGTGGCGAACCATATTTCATTTCACCCTATTTACATTATCAGGTCAGGTTCCGCTGACGCTGCCTCTCGTTTGCATTCAGACTGTCAACAGGGAGCTCTGCTGCGGAAGCCAACTGCAGCGGGTCCTTTTCATCATCGCCGCCTTTGGGCTGGGATGGATGGGTTTGGGCCATTTCCCTGGCTTTTCCTCCAGAAGGATATATCAAGCTGGTTACCTTAGAGCGGCTCTCCTGGGCTGTGGGCAGGGTCCTGCCAGCTACTGGAGGGGGCACCCAGGTGTGTCCTTCCTTTGTTTCCATCTTTGAAATGGACTTTTTGTCCATTTAATAATGGATCCTCTCCCATGGGGAAGGACTCTTGATCAGGGAGGGGAGCCATAGGAGGAGGGGGAATGGTTTTAAGATGAAAGAGAGGAGATAGGGATGAGATGTGGGGAAGAACTTCTTTGGTGTGATGAGGGTGGTGAGAGACTGGCCCAGGTTGCCCAGAGAAGCTGTGGCTGCCCCATCCCTGGAGGGGTTCAAGGCCAGGTTGGAGGGGGCTTGGAGCAACCTGGTCTGGTGGGAAGTGTCCCTGCCCAGGGCAGGGGTTGGAACTGGATGAGCTTTAAGGTCCCTTCAAACTCTAACCGCTCTGTGATTTAGACAAGCTTTGCATCACCTTGTCTTAATCCAGAGACTCTTACCCGTGTAGATGGTGGGGAAACGAGCCTCTGGTACAAAGGACTGTTTCCAGGAAGGGTTTGTCTTGCCAATTTGTAGGTGATTTATAATTCATGCCTCTAGTCTGAATGGTCATCCAGTGGAAAGAGTGGTGTTTCTGGAGCAGGTTTCTGAGAGCAGCTGATCTCCCTTGCAATGTTGGGGGTGGGTGGAATCACCTGTGGCAGTGTCTGTCTGTCTGTTGGCTCCAGAATGAGCTGGGACCTGGCTCCTGGGTCACCAAAGAGTTTCTCCTACCAGACCTTGACCGCGGCTACTGGGACGATTCACCAGTCCCTTGGTTTCAAGTGGCAGGTATGAATTTTGAGCTGGTATCTTTTTGAGATGAGGAGTGGCTTTTTAGCTTATGAGCATATTCTGCCTGTTGTAGATGAAACTCGAAAACATCTGCTCTGATTAAACCTCCTCTTTGTGTGCAACCGTTACGTGCTTTCACTTCTGAGACTCTGAACCACTGGGCAAACCCTTGTGCACAGTCTGTTGATCAAAAGACATTAACTAAAACTAAAACTTTGTTAATTTACAGGCTTCAAACCTACCTTAGTGGTCAAAGCCTTGTTAACAAGGGCTGACTGAGTGTGCTCGGCCTGTGCTGCGAAAGGGACGAGTAAACCCCTACCTGTGTGTACCTGCTGGTTCTGCAGTGGTGTTTTTTTTCTTATTTCTTCCAATATCTTTCACGTTTTGACTTCTGCAGAAAGCAGGAGTGCTTGAGTCTGACAAAAGGGTTTGTGGGGAGCAGTTCAGACTCTCCAGAGCCACAAAGGTGATGAAGGGAGTGGAGCATCTCCTGTACAAGGAAAGGCTGAGGGAGCTGGGTCTCTTGAGCTTGGAGAAGAGGAGACTGAGGGGTGACCTCTTGAATGTTTATAAATACATAAAGGGTGAGTGTCAGGAGGATGGAGCCAGGCTCTTCTCAGTGACAGGCAATGATAGGACAAGGGGCAATGGGTACAAGCTGGAACAGAGGAGGTTCCTCTTAAATATAAGGAAAAACTTCTTCCCAGTGAGGGTGAGGGAACACTGGAAGGGGCTGCCCAGAGAGGTTGTGGAGTCTCCTTCTCTGGAGACATTCCAAACCCACCTGGACACGTTCCTGTGTGACCTGCTCTGGGTGTTCCTGCTCCGGCAGGGGGATGGGACTGGATGATCTTTCAAGGTCCCTTCCAATCCCTGAGATTCTGTGAATGGGATCTACAAAAGTGCTCCCAGAGCAGGCAGGTTCCTCCTTCCTTCTTAGCTCTCAGAACAGTAAGTCACGGGGAGTCAGAACGGCTTGAAGATATCGATGTTTCCTCCAGACGCCCAGCCACAGACTTCAAGTCCATGTAGGAGGAGGGAAGCCTTTACTGTGCTGAGCTAATACTGGGTCCAAGAGCCTGCACATACTCCATGTGCTTACACAGAGCTTGGTGGGTGCTGTTAAATAGTGCCCATGCAAATGCTACGGTGAAAATTCACATAAAACATCCCCATTTCTGCAACATAGCAGAGGCTCTTCCTCTCTTCCCTTACTCTCAGCCACCTCACGGCTCTGGCAGCTCAGCATCCATCATCAGCTGGATGAAGGCTTTTCTCTTGAGCATCCTTTTGCAGAGCCGAGCATCGCCAGCCTCGGGCTCTCCACCCCTACCCACCACCGCTTCCAAACGCCACCCTGCGTGTGGGAGACATGAACCGGGAATCATGGCCCCAGCAAGGATGTGAGACAGGTTCACCGTCCCCTTTTTGCTAATAAATATAAATCTCTCAGCCTGATACTGTTCTGCCATCTGTCGGAACTCTGTGTTGAGCTCGGGGAAGTGGACAGGCAGGAGACCGTTCGTGTCTGCCCCAGGAGTTATTCATGGCTGCTTCTCCAGTTCCTCGTCTTGTTTTTTGGGGGCAGGTAACCATCTAGTTTTCCTCCTGCACTGTTTTTCTTTCTTTTTCATCTCTTAGTTTATTCTCTAATTGCCAAAGGCACTCAAGGATTAATTTAAGTTCCAGTGTATTTGAGATACTCCCCAACTTGTTGCTGTTTCTTTTCTTGTGCCTTTTCCCATTTCTCAAACCCACAGGCCTGATGAGACTAATTAAAGTGGCTTCTTTATACAATTTATCGTGCGAGTAAACGGTAGCCATTCTTCAGAGGTTACCTACCCCAGCAGCACTCTCTTGGTACTAAACACCAGAGGTGGAAGACTTCTTTAAAGAAGAAAATAAATACAACTAAATCTTATTTATTGAGTGGGGGCTGAAACTGCCCCCTCTAGAATGTGCTTCTTGTTGGACCACAGGGGTTGGGCTTGTCTGAGGACCATTTGAGACCCTGGCTTTTTCTCCTGGCGTGCTCTCCTCATCTCATTTAGCTCTTCCTCCCCTCCAGAAAAGAAAAAAAAAAATCATCTGCTGCACTTAATCTTAACATATGCTCCTTTTTTAATTTGTTCCACTGGGGTGAGAACTGGGGCAGCAAAGGAGATGCGGTGCGGACCCACAGCATGGGGAGGCAGAGAAACCCGGGGCCTTGCAGGGGGAGTCGCTGAAGAGCAGAAGGAGGAAGGGTTTTCAGGTGTATTCAAAGCTCTGGGGCTTTCTAGTCTCTTGCACACCTGGGCTCCTTAAGTGGGGCAGCGAAATATATGGGGCAGGCACCATAAACCTCTGTGTGCCTCCAGCTGCCCCCATCCTCCCCAGGCAGCAGCTGAAAATCTCTGACTCCCATCCCTGGGAAATCTGCTCCTCGGGCTCCGTCAGCTTTTTGGGGAAGATGAAATTCTTGCACTGAGCTAAGACTGAAACTGTATCTCCGTGGTCGGGCTGTGTTTTACTCCGGGTGAATCTCCTTCCCCTGTGAATCTCCTCTGCATTCAAGGCCGGGAAGGCAGCTCTCCCAGCCCAGCTGGGTGGGCACCTTGCCCACCCCCTCACCTCTTTCCCTGCTTAACCTTTGCAGGTCCTGGGTGCAAAGCTTTGTTCGGCTGCTCAACGGCCATAAACACAACACATTCAATCCACGTTCTGCAGGCACCGCTTGAAAAATAACAATATTTGTAAAATAGCAATATTTGTAAATGTTGCAGAGTCCAGGTGGGGTTTGGAAGGAGGTGATTTTGAGGGAAAACAACCCAATGTTTCCAGTTTAGGTAAATACTCTTCTCTGACACTTGGAGTATTCAATCCTTGACAGGAATTATTCTTCTTAGAGCATCATCTCAAGGTGTGGAGGAGCTGGAAGGAGCTGGGACTGTTTAGTTGGAGGAAGAGAAGGCTGAGGGGAGACCTCATTGCTCTCTACAACTACTTGCAAGGACATTGTAGAGAGGTTGGTGCTGGTCTCTTCTCACAGGGAATTAGCGATAGAAGGAGAGGGAATGGCTTCAAGCTGCAACAGGGTAGGTTTAAGATGGACATTAGAAAAGATTTTTTCCCAGAAGGAGTGGTCAGACCCTGGAATGGGCTGCCCAGGGAGGGGGTTGAGTCCCCATCCCTGGATGTGTTTCCGAGTGGTTGAGATGTGGTGTTGGGGGATCTGGTGTAGGGGAGAACTTTGTAGAGTGGGGCTGATGATTGGACTCAGTGATCCCAAGGGTCTCTTCCAACCTGAATGATTCTGTGATTGATTCTATGATCTGATAATCTCTTGCAGCGTTTGACTCTTTAGCCTGATTTCAGATGATTGATGTGGTGCAGTGAGTTGCAGGCGTTTTGAGGAGCATCTCCGTATCCTCTCTCTGCATCTGGAGGCAGCACCGAGATGTTGCCGTTGGTGAACCAGTAAATATTTCCCAACAGTGGGATGCAGAAGAGCAAACCCCAGAATGTGGCGTTTCTCCAGGGACCATCTCTGAATCAGTTTTCCCCCAGGTCAGCTCAGGGCTGGCTCAAGTCCTCATTCACAGGCTGGTTTGCTCATGTGATTCTCATTAAAAGGCTAAAAATGAGGAGGTTTAGAAAGATGGTTTTTATCTGTGTTTATAGATGCCCCAGGTCATCAGCAGGAAGCTTTTAAATTTAACAATCATTTTTGCTTCTTGTCTGTCAGAATGAGATAGAAAAGAAGGTGTTGGCTTCCCGTGGGCTTTGGTTTGGGTGTCCTGTGCAGTAGCCCAGCGGTAGATGGTTTTATCTGGGTTATTATCTGGTTATTGTGAATTTGATGTGACTTTAGTTTTCCCTCCCCCTATAAATTAACCAAATGAGTTCTGCTTTCTCAGTGTACCCTATGAAGAACGAGGAGGAACTTTAAAGATTGATTTCACACTCTGTTTTCTCTCCAGGGTACAGCAGTACCAGGTTGGCCATGGGTGGGAGGGTTTCACTGGGAGAGGGTGATGAAGCTGGAAGGAGAGGGGGGGTAGCAGCAGTGGCAGCACGTTGGTACTGGGGGGTGCAGCAGGCAAGGCGGGACGTGATGCTCTCCTTGTCCACAGGTGATGTACAATCAGGGTGTTGCTGTGATTTCCCTGTTGTGAGCAACCCAGTTTCTGTCCCCTGATGGCCATCAGGCAGCTGGCACCAGGTGGTGGGTGGGCACACGTAGCGCTGTTTGGACTGAAAACTTTGGACTATTTAGCAACATTTCCCTTCCATGCCTGGGCTGAGTGAATCTAAAACTTTTTGTGCTAGAAACGCCCTTAAATTCATGCTTTTTGACTGTTCTGCTGCATTTATTTGGATTGGGAGGAAGAGATGGTGTTTGCCTCCCCTGGCTCTTGCCAATAAACTCACCCCCTGGAAGAGGGGAGCAGGTACCCATGTGCATGAGTGATGCCCACCAGTGTCGTCTTGTTCATTTAAGCATCATATTCGTGCGTGGATGTGACAGGGAGAGTCAGCAGCTCGGTATTAAATCGTAGGGAAGTTGGACCAAATGTATGTGAATAGCAGATCACAATATTATATGAAGGTGGCTATTATATGTTGAAATTAATAGTGCATCCGGTGGGTCCCTGCTGTGTTCATGGAAGCAAAGCATTGAATTTTTACTTTTTTTAGTGTGTGTTTAAATAAATAAACCCAAAGCTTTTTGCCATGGAAATATCACGGACACAGGTTTTATAGTGATTCCAGCCTCTGTTGTTCCAGCTGCACTGAAATGGCAGGAAAAAAAAGGGGGTTTCAGCAGGGTTTTCAGTGTGTGTTCATCTCTGCTCCCTCTTCATCCTACAAATAGCAAAAAATAAAATATATATTTATATAAAAATGCTAGGAATAACAAACTTCATGTGTTACCTTGCTGCCATAAGGACAATAAACGAGCCAGCTCCTGCCTGGCGCGGGGAAGCAGAGCTGGTGCCTGGGGCTCATGGAGCAGATGCCAGGCCAACGACACCAAGGGTTTGGGTGCCAGTTCCCATCTTCTCTGCTCTGGAAAGCAGCATCTTTGTTGTCAGGAGTTGTGAAATAACAGGTTTTGTGGTTGGATGTCAGTGCAGAACGTTGCCATCTCTTCGGTGCTTCTCTGCTTTATGGGAGCACAGGGTTTAATTGCTTTACAGACCTTGAGAGCTGAATTCCTTGCAGTTGATAGGTGTTTGTAAAAACTGTGGATTACAAATTAGGTTGTAATCTAATTTCTTTAGGACGCAGCATGTGCTTTAATACCTTTCTTATCTGCCTTAATGAGGCATCAGGACTGATCCCTCAGGAGTGATTAGGGTCCATATTGGGACCAGAATTGACATGGACAGTGGGATGGACTGCACCCTCAGCAAGTTTGCCTATGGGGGGATTCAGCCTGGAGAAGAGAAGGCTCCAGGGAGACCTCAGAGCTCCTTCCAGTCCCTAAAGGGGCTCCAGGAAAGCTGAGGAGGGACTCTGGATCGGGGAGGGACTCTGGATCAGGGAGGGGAGCCACAGGGACAAGGGGGAAGGGTTTGACCCTGAAAGAAGGGAGATGAAGATGAGATCTAGAGAAGAAGTTCTTTGGTGTGAGGGTGGTAAGAGCCTGGCCCAGGTTGCCCAGAGAAGTTGTGGCTGCCCCATCCCTGGAGGGGTTCAAGGCCAGGTTGGAGGGGGCTTGGAGCAACCTGGTGTGGTGGGAGGTGTCCCTGCCCAGGGCAGGGGGTTGGGACTGCATGGTCTTTAAGGTCCCTTCCAACCCAAAACATTCTGTGATTCTATGATTCTGGGTGACACAGAGCCCCCCTGCACATGTTGTTTTTCAGCTCTGCCTGCTTCAGCCACCTTGCTGAGTGGCCGTGCTCACTTGTGTGCAAGTCCTGTGCCCAAAGCAGCGTGCTCAGCTGCCATCCCAAAGCTCCAGCAGACTTTTCTGCTCCCCAAAAGCCAACAACTACCTGAGAAAATTCACTAGTTTGAAGCCTGACTTTGTTGCACCTCCCTCCCCTCCCCAAGCTGGGGTACAGATGGGCACACTGTACAGTGTTCCTGTGCTGGGGACGTGTTGGAGTGTGGTCACAACTCCTTAGCGAGCTAATTGAACAAGGCGAGTGGTGGCTTGAGGAGCAGGGAGCAGTCAGTGTCTTCTCGGATGGGTGATTCGCCTCATGTCGCATTACCCCAGGCCAGCAGCCAGGCGGGTGCTGGAGCCACCAGCACGGAGCACCCCTGGGGGGGTGGTGGTTCCCATGGGAGCTGTGCTTCTGGAGATGCTTGGACTTGATCTGCTGAGCTGTCTGCTTTCAAAAAACAAACCAAAAACAACCCCTGGAAAAAAATCCCCCAAAACCCCCAAGACTTGCATAAACATACATTTCCTCCTTTTCTCTTGTTTTCCCCTGGGGATTACTTTTAAAGCTAATTACAGCCAAACTGGAGCCAGGAGCAGGGATGCAATGTTTGGCTGAGCTAGGTCATCCCACCAGAGGCTGAGTCCCCATGAGGGACGCTCAGAGGTTGAAAAAGAAGCTGCAGTGTGAGCTGGTGGTGTGTTAGACACCAGAGACTCCACATGGTAGAGAGGGTGTGAGTAGCCAATGTCAGCTCATTTTTACAATCAATCATAGAATGGTTTGGGTTGAAAGGGACTTTTAAAGACTATTCAGTGCCACCCCCTGCCCTGGGCAGGGACACCTCACACTACACCAGGTTGCTCCAAGCCCCCTCCAACCTGGCCTTGAACCCCTCCAGGGATGGGGCAGCCACAGCTTCTCTGGGCAACCTGGGCCAGGCTCTCACCACCCTCATCACACCAAAGAAATTCTTCCCCACATCTCATCTCAATCTCTCCTCTTTCAGTTGAAAACCATTACCCATTTTCCTATGGCTCCCCTCCCTGATACAGAGTCCCTCCCCATCTCTCCTGGAGCCCCTTTAGGGACTGGAAGGAGCTCTAAGATATCCCTGGAACCTTCTCTTCTCCAGGCTGAACCCTTCCAGACAACTCAGCCTGTCCTCACAGCAGAGGGGCTCCAGCCCTTCCAGCATCTCTGTGGTCTCTGGCTCCACTCCAACACCTCCATGTCCTTCCTGTGCTGCTGCAGCAATGCTCCCCACACCCCCTGCCAGCACCCATCAAAAAACCTGGAGTGCCTGTTGCGTGGCTCCGAGCTGGCGATGCCTCCAGAGATGCCATCTTGGGGCCTGGCAGTGTGAAGTTGGTGTCCATGCCAGGTTGTGTGTGTGCAGGAGGCCACACTGGGCAATGAGGACCACCCCTCACCCCGGTGTAAGAGGAGGTGCAGGAACATTTAATTTTTGAGGTTTTTTTCAAAAAAGCAAACCTGCAAAACTGACCAGATTGCTGTTTGTGAAAGTAGCTGCTTCGGAGCATGATTTTGCTGGTAGAGGAGCAGGGCTGGGGGTGAAACTTCAGCATCCCCGCTCAGTGTCACCCCGTGCACACTGGTGAGGTGAGTGGGGACACATCTGGGGAGCGCTGAGGGGATCTTAGGCCGGGGTGGGGAGAAGCAAAGCAAAGCAAAACAGGCAGAAAATACTTTGAGGAAGCATCTTCAGGTGTGAGGGGTGGGGAGATGCAGTGGAGAGACTGAGATGGTGAAGATGGGCATCCTGAGCCTGCCTGGGAAACCAACTGCCCCCCTGGGGGCCTGCCCCCCCAGCCTCCAGCTTGGGGCAGTATCCTGCCTCTTTGCTGGGGTTGTGCATGGGAAACCCTTGCATAGCTCCCTGTGCCCACCACCTCTCATCCTCAGCCTTGTGACTTGGTGTTCCAGGTGGGGAAGTGCTTGTCTGTGACCGTCACTAACCTTACCCCCTTCTCTTCCTACAGTTGCTGGTGAGAAGAGGGTGCCAGTGATGCCCGGATCGCCTGTGGACGTGAAGATACAGTCCAGGTCCTCTCCTCCCAACATGCCACCACTGCCCCCCGTGAACCCTGGCGGCCCCCGCCCTGTGTCCTTCACCCCGACTGCACGTAAGACCCCAGAAACATTGCTTTTCACTCGTACCAGCTCGAGCCAGGAGGAGCTTGAGTTCTGGGCTGGAGACCCTCTGCCTTGGGGACAGGGTGAGAGAGTTGGGGGAGTTCTGCCTGGAGAAAAGAAGGCTCCAGGGAGATCTTAAAACCCCTTCCATTCCCTAAAGGGGTTCCGGGAAAGCTGGCAAGGGACTCTGGATCAGGGAGGGGAGCCATAGGATGAGGAGGAAGGGGTTGACACAGAAAGAAGGGAGACTGGGATGAGATCTGGGGAAGAAGTTCTTTGCTGTGATGAGGGTGGTGAGAGCCTGGCCGAGGTTGCCCAGAGAAGCTGTGGCTGCCCCATCCCTGGAGGGGTTCAAGGCCAGGTTGGAGGGGACTTTGAGCAACCTGGTCTGGTGGGAGGTGTCCCTGCCCAGGGCAGGGGCTTGGAACAGGTTAATTTTTAAGGTCCCTTTCAACCCAAACCATTCTATGATTCACTGAAAGGCTCTGCTTGTAGAAGTCACCAGGGTTGTCTCATCTATTGGCCAGGGCTGCCTGAGCATGGCAAGCGTTAGCCACACTGCACGGCTGTCAGGGAGGGGGGACTGGGGCTTTCCTGCTATTCTGCTACATGTGCAGGATGTGTAATGGGGTCTGTAATCACCCCCCAACCTCTGTTGCTCCTGCCTTGCCCCTGGTGCTGCCTTGAGTCCCTGTCCTCGCAGGAGCAGCCTTGATTTCCCCCATAAACTCCTTAGAGAAATTGAAGCCCTTTATCAGCTCAGCTTCAAACCAGCCAAGAGCTTTTCGCTGTCTCTTTTGGAGGAGTTAATTCCCCCTCTACTGTATCTTGCTCTGCAGACAGAGTTTCTACAGCTGAGATTAGGATGGTTTTTCAATTTTTTTATTTTTTTTTTAATTTTCTAGTCTCAGAAATTCCTTGCTGTCCACCCAGCTTCTCTTTTCTCCATCTTCACTTTATAATCTTCGCTCTGAAGCCGCAGTAGCTCCTGGCCTGACCTGGCTGTAGCGCAGCCTCGCAGGGTGTTGCTGAGGAGTGACTCCCCAGTTGGGATGGACCTACATTCTTTTCTTATGGGCTAGAAAAACTTTTTTTTTTTTTTTTCTCCCTTAGCCAACATTTCAGCCACAAAACATCTTTTAAAAAGCATTATTCCAGAGAAAAAGTGCTTTACTTTCTTGGGCATGGAGGTATCTGGCCCCAGGATGTGGCAAATATCTATTTTCCAGGCTCTCCTCCCCACTTTTCCCTCTGAGTTGATGGTCTCCCTGGTTGTCCCTGCCCTGCTTTGCTGTTCATGGTGGTGTCTGGGACATCTCGGAGCTTCACGCTGGCAGTGGATTTCGGAGATTCCCAATCCAGCCTCTTTGAGGACACACACTGATGTATTGCCTGATGCTGGCAACAGCACTCATCGCCGGGTTATCCCGCCAGACACGTTGTCCCCATCTTAATGCACTGAGGGGCTTTTAATGGCTCTCCTTTTGCTCAGGCAGAAAAAGGCCATTAGCAAAGTGACAGAAATTAATTTTTCCAATGAGGTCGTTTGGCACGCTGCTAAGGGCCAAGGAGCCTGAATCTGCTGATTGCAAATGGCTTAATTATCTGTTTCCAAGAGAGAATGAGAGATGCAACCTGTGGGGAAGTTCATTCTTGCCTTTTTTGTTTCTCAGTTGTACCGAAAGCTCTTGGTCAGAGTCACACACACCCACCAGTGTGTGCCCTGCTTTGTAAGAGCCTGTGGTGAGGTGGAACATGCTGGAGGAAGGTCATGCCTGCCTGCAGATTGCTGGTAAAAGGCCTGGAGAGACAGTGAAAGCCTTTAACTATTGAGGACTGAAGGCAGAATTTAACAGAGCAGCCCCAGATGGTGACTTCTATCTTCCCAGGAATTTAGCGTCCTCCTCTCCCCAAACCAGTAATCCCAGTGGTCTCACTCCACCTCGCTTGCTCTGTCACTGTCTTCTGACCTGGAAATGGAGGTCCCAGCCCAGTGCTGAGGCCCGTGGTGATGCGCAGGATCACGTAACTGGGTCAGCCCAAAAACGGCAGCCCCGTCGCCGTGGCATCACCCCAACCCAGCAACATCCCCTGCTCCCGTCCTCGGCAGCCTCTCCCCAGGGTCTCCCCCTGGCCCCCAGATGGGTCACGCATCCCCTGTCTCTCTCCAGGGTATAAATAGAGCCCATTGGTCTCTCTGGGCTTTCGTTTGAAAGAATAAGAGGAAGCGAAATAGAGAAGGGGGTGAAGGGGGTGCCAGAGAGCACAGAGCTGTGTGGTCCTCTGCTGTCTGAGAGGAGCTTCTCTGGGTGGCTTTCCCCCTTATTTATAACACTTTTATTGTGAAATAACTACTCTTTATGTGTAATCACCAGAAGCCTTGCCTCTCACATAGCTCTGCCTTTGCTGGTGCTCCGTGGTAGGTAACCCTGCAAGTGCAGGATCTAATGGGAGGTGTCCCTGCCCGTGGTGGGGGGGTTGGAACTCCATGATCTTAAAGGTCCCTTCCAACCCAAACCATTCTACTATTCTGTGACACCTCTGTCCCTTTGCTGCCTCAGGGAAGCCGGTGTGGACAGGAGTTTTGCAGATTCTATTGCTCCCTAACAAAAGGCATGAGCTGGCTTTGCCTTTGCACCTCCATCCTCTCAATCCTGACCTTCACCTTCATTTCATCATCTCTCTGTCTATAAAAGGACACGTCTTTGTCATGCACCAGAAGAGGCCGTCACCCCTGGTTAGCAGGAACCACCTTTGATGGTCTCTCTGGCCTTATCTTTCCCTTGCATCTCAACTGACTCGGGTTGATCTTCTCAGCTTCCCTCTTGTGCTCACCACGGCAGGTCCAGGTGCGTGGAGCCTTTCCAGCCTCCGACCCCGGCATGCCCCAGGGCGGTTTAACTGCTTGAGTACCTCCTGCCTTCTCCGAAAAACCCTTGCTGGGGTTATGAGGATTTAGCATGATCCTCCTGAAGCTGCAGGAGAAACTTGGGCATCTTTTTTCACAAGTTGTTGCTCCATCGTGTCACGCACCATCCTCTGCCCCGCGTGCAAGCAGCAGCTCTGACGGGTGGCTTCGGTGCTTCTCCTCTGAACGCCATCGTTTGGAATAGGTTTGATGGCTCGAGGCCTTTTCTTCAGTTCTTACATCCACGATTACCTTCTCACAGGGAATTAGCGATAGAAGGAGAGGGAATGGCTTCAAGCTGCACCAGGGTAGGTTTAGGCTGGACATTGGGAAAGACTTTTTCCCGGAAAGAGTGGTCAGAGCCTGGAATGGGCTGCCCAGGGAGAGGGTTGAGTCCCCATCCCTGAGTGTGTTTCCGAGTGGTTGAGATGTGGTGTTGGGGGATCTGGTGTAGGGGAGAACTTTGCAGAGGGGGGCTGATGGTTGGACTCAAGGTTCTTTTCCAACCTGAATGATTCTGTGATTCTATGAGGGACTCGGGGCCGGGCTTTTAAGAATAACCCAGTTGGATCAACTCAATTTGTATTTACAATGATGTACTTTTCACCTCTCAAATGCCGGGTTTATACTGAGTTGGGGGCCCCCAGCTCACAGCTGCTCTTCAGACAGGGCTGTAGATTGCACAACAGCGGCGCGGGGATGTCAACAATTTATTCTAATCCCTTGCCGAGTTCCCAAACTTCCAGCCCTTCAGTCTGCTTTGACGTGCTCACCCCTTACGGGAGACAAAGTTGCAGATGGGACCAGGTTGATAAAAAACAACTGTGTTTGCGAAACTCCCTGTAAATCCCCGGGGAGGTTCGGCAGGCGGGCGCCGCGGGGCAGGATTCTGTCAGCCTTCTTTGGAGTGAGGAGGGAGGCACCTGAGCCCTTGGTGTCTGCTCCCAGGGACCTCGGCTGTAACGAGCACGATGACTTTTACTGTAAATGGTAGGGCTGGGATGAATCCCTGGATCGTTTGGTGTAATTTTCTGCCTGAGGCAGGCCAGACAGCGCTGCTCGGTCGTTCTTGCTGAGGGCTGTGAACTTTGAGCTAAAAGCACAGTTAATTCCTGGGGCTGAGCGTATGGCACGACTCAATCTGCCGTGGCACCGGCTTCGTACAGCCTGACCATGTGTCCTGAATGCAAGTGGAGGTGTTCCTGCTCTGCTGAGCCCCAGTCGTGCTCAGGTTTGGTGGCCCTGGAAAGGAAACTCACTGAGCAGAGGAGAGAGGTGCCATGGATGTCACTGGCTGAGATGTAAATCACAGCTGAGCGATGCCATAAGGGACACCTTGGCTGGGTGGGTGGTCCTCGTGTGCTGGGGACTGTGGAGCATCCCAGTAGCACAGGGGAAAGTCAAGGAGAAGACACATGTGTGGCTCTGACCATCTCCATGTCTGGGTGCCCCTGGCACTGCCCATAGCCCTGTTGTTGGCTCTTGCCCTCTCAAAGCCTATAAATTCTGATCAACACCTATAAACACTTAAAGTGGGTGTCAGTGGATTGGGCCAGTCTTTTGTCAGTGGTGCCCAGTGACAGGACAAGAGGGAACAGGCACAAACTTGAGCATAAGAAGTTCTATCTAAACATGAGGAGGAGCTCCTTCACTTTGAGGGTGGCAGAGCCCTGGCAGAGGCTGCCTAGAGAGGTGGTGGGGTTTCTGTCTCTGGAGATATTCAGACCCCACCTTTAGAGAGGTCTGTGGGACCTGCTCTGAGTGGACCTGCTCTGGCAGGGGGTTGAGCTGGATGATCTCCAGAGGTCCCTTCCATCCCCATATAATTAATTCTGTGATTCTAGCAGTGATTAACTGCCAGCTACAGGCTCTTGGGTGGAAGGTGGATCCCCTTATCCACCAGACTGCAGGTGCCCATGTGATGCTCAGTAACGTTTCTGTCTCCAATTTGCAGTGCCCAACGGAATAAACCATTCCCCTCCGACACTGAATGGGGCACCATCCCCACCCCAGAGGTTTAGCAACGGGCCTTCCTCCTCCTCCTCCTCCTCGCTGACGAACCAACAGCTCCCAGCCACGTGTGGTGCCCGGCAGCTCAGCAAGCTCAAGCGCTTCCTCACTACCCTCCAGCAGTTCGGCAACGACATTTCGCCGGAGATCGGGGAGAAGGTCCGGACTCTGGTCCTGGCATTGGTGGTAAGTCCTGCTCCCTTGCCCTGCTTGGCTTTTGCCAGAGCAGTTGGACACTGGGCTGCTGGCAGCCAGCCTGTGCCCGTCTTACACACTATTAGCTGTTTACATCTCCATAAGCCAAGCTGTTGACTGAGCAAGACTCTGCAATGTTTCATGGTTTCAGCTGAAGTTGCTGACTTATTTATTTTCAACGTATTCAGAAAGCTTTGGCGTGAGCTCGTGTGCAGCTGAAGTTAAGAAAACCTGGAAGGATTTGGACTAAACTTCTCTATAAAGGCCACTGGTCTGCTACCACAGACTGTTCCCTTTGAATGAAACTTTTCACACAAGTTGAAAGAGCCTGTAGTTTTAGAATTGTACAATGGGTTGGGTTGAAAGGGACCCTAAAGGTCATCGAGTTCCAGACCCTATGCCCTGGGCAGGGACACCTCCCATCAGACCAGGTTGCTCCAAGCCCCCTCCAACCTGGCCTTGAACCCCTCCAGGGATGGGGCAGCCACAGCTTCTCTGGGCAACCTGGGCCAGGCTCTCACCACCCTCACACCAAAGAACTTCTTTCTCAGATCTCATCAAAGTCTCCCCTCTTTCAGTTTAAAGCCATTACCCCTCATCCTATCGGGGTATTGGATGCCAGCCTAGGCCAGGGTGCCCACAGTCCTGTCACCCCAGCTGTGTGCTCAGCCTCAAAAGAAACCGGTGATAAAGCAGTGGCCAGCTTGGGGCACAGCTGGGCCAGCAGCACGGTGCTGTGCTCCTGTGTATGGGGTTTGCACAGCATTTCTACCAGTCAGTTTGTAACTCTACAAATGTTAGTCCCAATTCCTCAGCAGGACCTGTTTGTTTGGGTTTTTGAAGGGTGTTTTCAGCTCTCCATGGCTGCCAAAAGGCACGGGGGGGCACACACACAGAGGCACTGTTGATGCAGGTGGGCACCACCACCAACCCCAGCTCTCCAAACCCAAGGGTGGGAGGGCAGAAGACACATACCAGTTATTCAACCAAAGCTTTTCCTGTAGCTGCACCTTTGGACTGTCACAAACAAAGAATCAGTGCCTTTGGTAAGGCAGGCAAGTTGGAACTGGATGGTCTTTAAGGTCCCTTCAAACCCAAAGCATTTTATGATTCTATCAATCAGCAAAGTAGCAGCAGCACAGTAGAAGCCCAGGCTTCCTACAACACAACAGCCACCTTCCCATCCTCTGCAGACCTTGGCAACAGTCAAGCTTGCTGTGCCAGTGGGCTCGAGATAAGCAGGAGTGCCCATAAAGAGGAAAAAAAGCCCTTTAAATATGCACCATGTTCACCACTGCACAGCATAAATGAAATCTTTGAAGAACCATGATATTCCCTACAGGCTTAGAATCATGGAATGGTTTGGGCTGGAAAGAACCTTGGAAGGCCCCCTAGTCCTACCCCCTGGCATGAGCAGGGACATGGGTTGCTGGGAAGGCAGCGCTGAGTCCGAACACACCAAAGCCAGGGCAGCACTAACGAAGCAGTGGCTGGAACTGGCATTTCTTTGTAAACTGCTCTGCCTGCAGGGCCAGGAAATCTCAAATTATCACAGGCAAGAAAACACTTCTCTAGTACAAGACTAATACAAACTGGCAGTCCAGAAAAACAACTGCGTCCTGGGCTGCACCAGAAGTGTGACCAGCAGGGCAAGGGAGGTGATTCTGCCCCTCTGCTCTGGGGAGACCCCACCTGGAGTCCTGTGTCCAGCTCTGGAGTCCTCAGCACAGGGCAGGGGGGTAGAAATAGATGGTCTTTAAGGTCCCTTCCAACTCTAACCATTCTATGGCTCTCTGAGTATTTCTGCTCCCAAGGCTGGTGTGGGCAGAGCAAACAGGGGTCTGTCTGTGGCCTCGGGTGCTGGAGCACTGGATGCAAGATGCTGCTGCTGAAGAAGGCAGGTATATATATATACGTGTATTTCCATGGATGAGCAGAAAGGGAGGAAGGAGGAGAGGAAGACGTGTGGCTCTGAGCAGCTGGATTCAGCGGCTGGCTCCCCACAGTCTGTCCCAGGCCACCTGGCCAGGGTGCAGGAGATGCCAGCTGGGTCCTGCTGCCTCCTGGAGCTTGTCCGGACTGGGAGGATGCTGGGCTGGCAGTTCCTGTGCACAGCCTTCACCCCTCGCCTGGTGCAGCGTTTCTACTCCATTGGCCTGAGTCTTTTTGGCTGCGTTAGGCAGGATCCCCTGCAAACATTGACAGTCCTGTAGTGGCAGATGCAGTCTCCCTTCCAGTTCTGTTCCTTTGGAACTGTTTCCCACATGCCTAAAAATAAGAACAAATTGTCATTTCGTTTCTCAATTTCTTTCCCCAGAACTCAACGGTGACAATTGAGGAATTTCACTGCAAGCTGCAAGAGGCAACAAACTTCCCCCTCCGGCCGTTCGTCATCCCCTTTCTGAAGGTGAGAGGGAGGTGGTGGGGCTCCATGTGCTGGGCTGTGCCTCTTGGCAGTGCCTCCTTGCTGGGAAAGCTCTTCTTTCCAGCACTGAGGCAGTTTTGTTGAAGTCTGAGAGACTGCACAGACCATAGCGTGGCTACGTTGGGGCTGGCTTGCGGAAAGGGAATGTTTTAGTGAGTGCCACCTATGTCTGCTTACGTTTGGGGTAAAGGAGACAAACCAAGCTCCATTTGGGTGGCTTTTTTGTTTGGGTGGCTTTTTTGTTAGTTTGTTTTTGTGTGGGGTTTTTTTGTTGTGTTTTTGGTTTTTTGTTTTGTTTTGTTTTTTAATGTGGTTGGACTCAATGATCTCAAAGGTCCCTTCCAACCACTAAGATTCTGTGATTCTGTGATTTCATCCTCTAACCCTATTTGCATATGTTCAGATCAAGAATATTTGAAATGTCGGCCTAGGGACCGTGGCTGGGCTGGTTGGGAAGCACCCTGCTCTTCCAGCATCTGTGATACTTGGGTTTTGAGTACACCAATGGCAGGTCATCCTCAGCTCCTGAGAAAATACAGATAAATCTGGCAGTGCAGACACCGGGAGCTGGAGGATCCCAAGTAGGGGGTCACGGGCTGTAGGTGTTACTGCTCTGGGGGATTAAAATTACAGCAAACGTGCTGGAAATGGCTGGAAAGGCCTATTCACAGCCCTCCTAAACCAGATGGATGCTTCTTTGCCAGGCCAACCTGCCGCTGCTGCAGAGAGAGCTGCTGCACTGCGCCCGGGCGGCCAAGCAGACGCCCTCCCAGTACCTGGCCCAGCATGAGCACATCCTGCTGAACACAAACACCACCTCCCCCTCCGACTCCTCCGAGCTGCTCATCGAGGTGAATGGGAATGGCAAAAGGCACAGTCCCGACAGGTAAAACCAGCTTCCATCACTCTTGAAGTTGTGACCTTCGTTTCCACTTTGCTGCTGTCAAAGCTTCAAGCAGCATCCAGGGCTAAACTGTAGGATCTTACCACCCCCAACAGCTATCCTGGCTCATAATAAGACACACTGAAGCGTAGCCAGCAGATCAAGAGAGGTGGTTCTACCCTCTCTGCTCTGGGGAGACCCCCCTGCAGTGCTGCCTGCAACTCTGGAGCCACCAACAGCAGAAGGACACGGACCTATTGGGGCAGAGCCAGAGGAGGCCATGGAGATGCTGGGAGGGCTGGAGCCCCTCTGCTGGGAGGACAGGCTGAGAGTGTTGGGGGGTTCAGCCTGGAGAAGAGAAGGCTCCAGGGAGACCTCAGAGCCCCTCCTAGTCCCTAAAGGGGCTCCAGGAAAGCTGGGGAGGGACTCTGGATCAGGGAGGGGAGCCATAGGAGGAGGGAGAACGATTTGACAGTGAAAGAGGGGAGACTGAGATGAGATCTGGGGAAGAAGTTCTTTGGTGTGAGGGTGGTGAGAGCCTGTCCCAGGTTGCCCAGAGAAGCTGTGGCTGCCCCATCTCTGGAGGGGTTCAAGGCCAGGCTGGAGGGGGCTTGGAGCAACCTGGTGTGGTGTGAGGTGTCCCTGCCCAGGGCAGGGGGTGCCACTGGATGGTCTTCAAGGTCCCTTCCAGCTCTAATCATTCAATAATTCTACAAGTACACAAACCGCTTTGGTGTGGTCCCCTCCATTCTCCTGTTCTCTTTTCCATGAAGCTCAGACTCTGAAAGGTGCCCTAAAAACCATCTTCCAACCTTCCAACCTAAACCACTCTATGATTCTGTGATTTCTCCTCATGTGCTCTTTGGGTTGGGATCCTCTTTCAGGCAGGTTCTGACCCAGAGGGACTTGCTGAGAAGCACTGAAACACCTGAGCTGGAGAGCCTGGTTCTCTACCTCCTCAGGCGGTGAGCAGAGGCACTCTCAGGGCTGGGAAGGATGCACTTCATTTTCATCCCTTTTTATTCCCAGTTAAAAGCTGTTACATAATTATGTGGAACATGCCTCAGGTTCATAGAAACTGTGAAATTTTAATTAGATCATGCTCAGGAAGATGAATCAGAACACTTGGGCGTCTTGAACTTTTTAGTTCGACAGGGTCTTTTCGTGGATTTGTTCCCCAAGTTGAGCCTGTTTGGTTTAACTCCCTGATAAAATCATCGCTGCCCAAACTCCAGTGTTTCGAAACCTGCATTTTTTTCCCTTTCTGAGGATGTTTATGCGGTGCTAAGGAATACCTCTGTCTGCTGCTGTGGTTGCAGAAGGGAAGACAACAGCTTTGAGAGGGAGCCGCTGCCGACGGAGCCTCCGGCCAAGAGGGTCTGCACCATCAGCCCCGCGCCCCGGCACAGCCCTGCCCTCACCATCCCCCTGATGAACCCTGGGGGGCAGTTCCACCCCACCCCACCGCCCCTCCAGCACTACACCTTGGAAGATATCGCCACCTCCCACCTCTACAGGGACCCCAGCAAGATGTTGGAGCACAGAGAGATTCGGGACAGGCACAGCGGTCTGGGTGAGAAAGCCTGGAGGGCTTTAGTGGGAGGAGCTGGGAGGTCTGGTAGCTGAGCTTCCGCACTGGGGTCCCTCCTGGCCTCTGGCACCCAATGCTGCGTAATGCTGGGAATTTTTGCAGGGAATTCAGAGAAAACAAGTGATGGTGGGAGGTTAAACACGGGAAGATTGGAAGTTTGTATTTCCCTGGATACACATAAAGGCTGAGGATGAGGAGGAAGGACTTGGCTTGTGAGTTGAGTTGAGTAAGGCCAGCCCAGCAGACATGAGTGAGGGCAGGGAATTGGAAATGAACCTTTCCAAGATCTCTGAGCCTGATCCCCCACCGTGTTTCTCCCCAGAGGTGCATGCTGTGTTTCCAAAGGGACAGCCTGAATCACGGGCTCTGAGCTCCTGGGGGAAGGTCCCAGAAGGTCCCCAGCTCCCCAGGCAGGTCAAACCCCGACCCAGGAGTGGATGGTAGCACTTCCAAGGCAGCAACACAGGGATAAAACCACCAGCCTGGAATTCCCCCTGCAGAGCCACCTCCTTGAGATGACTTTTAAAATCCCAGCCGTATATAGCTCTTTTATTATTGCTTGGGGGCCACTTTCCCTCTCCAGCAGTGAAAGCCATCCCTCAATCTCATCACTCTTCTTCTGGCTGTGGCTTGTTGCAGGTTTGAATGGAGGCTATCAGGACGAGCTGGTGGACCACCGCTTAACAGAGAGAGAGTGGGCTGACGAGTGGAAGCATCTGGATCACGTAAGGAAGCAGCAGGAGGCGGTGGGAAGCTCTGTAGGACACAGTGACCCAGCACTCCACTTGCTCCAGTTTGTTATTTTCTTTCCTGGTGGCTTGTAGAAGAAGCAGCCACCCCAAGAAAGTGGATGGTGGGGAGGGCAGGTAGGAGCAGTAACACTTTCCTGGCAGGTTTTCTCTGCCCATGGTCAGTGGAAGCCAAAATCACTGTGGATGTAGTGTCTAGAGCTGGGGAACTTCTGCAGAGCATGGCCATGAACAGCCATACCCAACCTTGGTCCCACATGAATCTTTGCTGCAGCAGCCCAGGCCAGCTCTGGCCCAACGAGCCTGCAGATGTGCTACGTGCAGCCAGGACGTGGAGGTTACAGAACCAGTAAACACATCACTATTTTGTAAAGACTGTTTTTTCCTGGGTTGCCAGCCTTTTGTGGGCCTCAGCGAGGTACCACCAGCATGACTTGGTGCTCCTGACAGACTGGCAGTTTTTTTCCCTCCGAGCAAGGCTCTTTGTCCAAGTGTTTCACTGGAGTGTTTCCTCCAGAGAGACAGGATGGAAATTCCACCTTGGTCACAAATGCAGTGAGACCCAGCGCTGCCTTATGCTCTAAAGCTGGTGGTCAGGGGGCTGGGAAGGAGCTGTGGAGAGCTGGCACCAGGACCACAGCCAGCCTTGGCATGGACACCCTGTTTGATAGGAAGGTGGAGTTTTTTTCACTTCCACCTTTAGAAATGTGGCCTTAAACCTCCTATGGTGACCAAAACCCCATGGTGCAGGTGTCATCATCTTCTTCCAGGTGGTGCTGCTCAGCATCATCGCCGCACGTGCGGGTGCAGTCCCAGTCCTGCCTGCCTGAGTGCCACATCTCCCAAAACACTGTGCCCAGAGCCTCTTCCTGGGAACTGACCTTGTGTTTTATCTTCCCGGGTTGGTCCCTGATGAGAGATTCGGGAGATGACCTCCTGAGTGGGTGGCGGGAATGAGAAGACTTTTCTTTTCCTCCTTCCAGGCGCTGAATTGCATCATGGAGATGGTGGAGAAGACGCGGCGCTCGATGGCCGTGCTGCAGCGCTGTCAGGAGGCCGATCGGGAAGAGCTCAACTACTGGAAGCGTCGGTGCAGCGAGACGGCCGAGCCGCGGAAGGCGGGAGGCGACCTCATCTCCCGGCAGCACAGCCCCGGCAGCTCCGACTCCATCGGCAGCGGTGAGCTGGGGCAGGGGGGCACAGCGGGGACAGGAGCTTCTTAAGTGGGTGTTTCATTACCACAAAGCTATTTTAAGTCTCAAGCGATGTGAGGAGCGGCTGAGGGAGCCTGGAGAAAAAGGAGGTTGAGGAGAGACCTTCTCGCTCTCTCCAATTCCCTGAAAGGAGGGGTCAGTCTCTTCTCCCAAGGAACAAGAGGAAACGGCCTCAAGTTGAGCCAGGGGAGGTTTAGGATGAATATTAGGAAAAATCTCTTCATTGACAGGGTTACTAAGCCTTGGAATGGGCTGCTCAGAGAACTGGTGGAGTCACCATCCCTGGAGGTATTTAAAAGCCGGGCAGACGTGGTGCTGAGGGACGTGGGTTAGTGGTGGTTTGTCTCAGTGTTAGGTCGATGGTTGGACTTGATGATCTGACAAGTCCCTTCCAACCCAGGCAATTGTAGGTTTCTATGGTTTACCCATCAGGAGGGGTAGGGAAGCTTCAGAAGTTTTTAGAGAAGCCGAGAGCGGCCCTGCTGCCAAAGTGAGTCCTGAACATGACTAGAACAGCCCTGTGTGACTGGACTCTCCCTGACTCTTAATGTCTCTTTTTATCCTGGCCTGGATCAGGAACAGGGTGGCCAGCAGGACTGGGGCAGTGATTGTCCCCCTGTACTGGGCACTGGTGAGGCCCCACCTCTAGTTGCTGTGTCCAGTTTTGGGCCCCTCATGACAAGGAAGACCTTGAGATGCTGGAGAGGGTTCAGAGAAGGGCAACGGAGCTGGTGAGGGGTCTGGAGCACAAGTCTTGTGAGGAGCAGCTGAGGGAGCTGGGGGTGTTCAGCCTGGAGAAAAGGAGGCTGAGGGGAGACCTTCTCACTCTCTCCAACCCCCTGAAAGGAGGGTGTAGCCAGGGGTCAGTCTCTTCTCCCAAGGAACAGGCGATGGGACAAGAGGAAATGGCCTTGAGTTGAGCCAGGAGAGGTTTAGGGTGGATATTAGGAAAAATTTCTTCATTGAAAGGGTTCTGAAGCCTTGGAATGGACTGCCCAGGGCACTGGTGGTGTCACCATCCCTCGAGGTATTTAAAAGCCGGGCAGACGTGGTGCTGAGGGATGTGGGTTTGTGTCAGTGTTGGGTTGATGGTAGGACTTGATGATCTGAAAGGTCCCTTCCTACCTTGGCAAGTCTGTGATAATAATATTTGAATTATAAATGACATGCTTCAGCAGCACATTGCTGCTCTCAAAGCTTTGGGGACAGACGAGTGACAGGAGCTGGCTGAGCTCCTGGAAGCAGCATTTGTCTGAGGACACCTCTGGGCAGCAGCAGCACCTTCTACTGGTGCCAGCAGAGGAGCATCTCCCCTGTGACCAAGCCATACCTGCTGCCCACACCCAGCCAAGCTCATCCAAAGCTGAGAAACGGGGGGTGTGAGAAAGCAGGAGAAATGGTTGGCTCCCCCCTCTTTGCCCCCTCCAGTCTGTCTTGCCTGAAGGAGTCTAAATGTCAAGGTCTACTAATTCTAAAAATATCAGAAGCTGCTCTAAGTCTGAGAGCTGCTACCTGAGTTATTAATTCTATTTTTGTATCCTGAGTCAACTTAACTTTATTAAAGCTGAGGATTTTTTCCCCTCCCGGTACGCAGAGGTTTTGACCCTTTACAAAAACCTTTTACAAGTCTGAAATGCTGATTTGGAAGTTGCTCTCAATCAAATGTTGAAAAAAAAAAAAAAAAAAAAACAAAAACCAAAACCAAAACCCACAACCCCTGACCATTCAGTCCTGAAGGTGGATGTTTTCTAACAGTAATAATAAAGGTCAGACTAAAACTCTCCCATTTTATTTATACATTCAACTTATTTGTACACAAACTAGAGTTAAACCCACCCGTGTGGGAAGAAGAACCATCCAAATTAGAGCTCAGCCCAGATTTAGCTCCGATCCTGTAAGTTTTGATAGTCCATGGACAGCAAGAGTGGGTATTTCCTTGGAAAGCAGTAACAAGCACTTGAGCAGAAGGAACTAAAATAGACCATTTACATCTGAGTCTCTGGGAAGCAGAGCTCCTGTGGCCCCAGAGCAGCGTGGGGCAAGCCCATGGGGCGGCCGGGTGTGTGACCACCTGAGGGGCACTGCCAGCCTTTAGCTCTTCCATACTTAGGTATATCGTTCTCTCTTTACTTGACAGAAGCCAGGCTTCTGTAATGCTTCCCCCAGTCCATGATTGGGTCACAGAATATGGGGCTGGAAGGGACCTCTGGAGATCATCCAGTCCATCCCCCTGCCAGAGCAGGGTCACCCAGAGCAGATCCCAGAGGAACGTGTCCAGGTGGGGTTTGAATGTCTCCAGAGATGGAGACTCCACCACCTCTCTGGGCAGCCTCTGCCAGGGCTCTGCCACCCTCACAGGAAACAAGTTCCTCCTCATGTTCAGATGGAACTTCCCATGTTCCAGTTTGTGCCCATTCTCTCTTGTCCTGTCCCTGGGCACCACTGAAAAAAGCCTGGCCCCATCCTCCTGACACCCACCCTTCAAGTATTTCTAGGTGTTGATCAGATCCCCCCTCAGCCTTCTTTTCTCCAGACTAAACAGACCCAAGTCCCTCAGCCTTTCCCCATCAGAGAGATGTTCCAGGCCCCTCAGCATCTTTGTAGCCCTTTGCTGTACCTTCTCCAGCAGTTCCCTGTCCTTCTTGAAGCAGGGAGCCCAGAACTGGACCCAGTGCTCCAGATGAGTCCTCCCCAGGGCAGAGCAGAGGGGCAGGATGACCTCCCTCCACCTGCTGGTCACACTCTTCCTGATGCCATTGGCCTTCTTGGCCACAAGGGCCCATTGCTGGCCCATGGGCATCCTGTTGTCCACCAGGACTCCCAGGTCTTTTTCCTCAGAGCTGCTCTCCAGCAGGTCAGCTCCAACCTGTCCTGGTACAGGGGGTTCTTCTTCCCCAGGTGCAGGACCCTACACTTGCCCTGGTTGAACTTCATCAGGTTCCTCTCTGCCCAGCTCTCCAGGCTGCCCACGTCTTGCTGGATGGTGGCACAGCCTTCTGACGTGTGGGCCACCCCTCCCAGTTTGGTATCATCTGCAAACCTGCTGAGGGTACATTCCATCCCTTCATCCAGGTCATTGATGAAAGCATTGAAGAGGAATGGACCCAGTACTGACCCCTGGGGAACACCACTTGTTACAGACCTCCAACTAAACACCGTGCCACTGATCACAACCCTCTGAGCTCTGTCTTTCAGCCAGTTTTCTATCCACCTCACTGTCCATTCATCTACTCCACGCTTCCTAAGCTCACCCTTGAGGGTCCTCATGTGACCGTCCCTGTCTGTCACGTAGGCTTTTCACAGGGTTTGGGGGGTGTGACCTCTCCCCGTGGGAGGTCATTGCAGGAGAGTTTGTCCATCAGTTGTTTGAATCACCCCTGGGAATGGAAAATGCTGCCTTTAAAGCAAACTTCTGGATGTACAGATGGATGCTCCACGTCGCTGGGCAGTGCAGATGCTTGACAGCCTGTATTTATAAGTGTACCACAGGGTACCAGGAGATGGAAATGGGTTGCACAGGGTCATAAATTATGCAAGGCACTAATTAAATGTTGTAATTTATCATCTGAGTGTTTGGTGAATGGCTTCAACTGTAGGAATCCTCTGCTTTGAGCTTTAGCTGGTTAATTCTGCCCCGTCCCGCCATGCACCGTCTCACTGCTGGGCACCCTCGGGTGGGACGAGGCTCTGCCAACCTTTCCCCGTGTCCCTTATTCCAACAGATTCGCTGCGGGAGTTCAGCAGCCGCTCAGGAACGGGCTACGTCACCGAAGAGATCTGGAAAAAAGCTGGTAAGTGTTGGCTGGTGACCTCGGCGAGGGATTCTGCTGCTCGGGTTGGGGTAAACACAGATCTGCTCTGTGGAAACCGCAGAAGCCCAGCTGCGGGAAAGCCCCGGGACGTGCACATCTGGCTACTGATGACCCCATCCTTGGTTGCCCACGGGCTGTGCTCCTTCTCTTCAGTGCCTGTGGCAGGGATCAGCCTGGCCCCGCTGCTCAGTGGGTGTGATGCTGGTTTTGACCCTGTCCCTTCATCCCCCCCGACTCACGGTTGTCCCCGGTGACATCTCTGCCATCTCTGAGGCTTGTCCCGCTCCTCGGACGGGCGGGTGAAGCTGCTCTTTCCTTCCAGAAGAAGCTGTGAATGAGGTGAAGCGTCAGGCCATGTCGGAGGTGCAGAAGGCGGTGGCGGAGGCCGAGCAGAAGGCGTTTGAGATGATCGCTTCCGAGAGGGCTCGGATGGAGCAGACCATTGCGGACGCCAAGCGCCAGGCCACCGAGGATGCTTTCTTAGTGATAAACGAGCAGGAGGAGTCCACAGAGGTAAGGTGCCAAGGGACATCTTAGGAAGGGACTTCCAAAAATGCCAGGTCCTGCCCAGCAGTGACTCGGGGCCTGTCCTTGTCCCCTCTCCCTTTTCAAAGTCTCCCTTCAATCAATAACTGAAAGGATGCCTTGATACCCTAAAAAAAAAACCCAAAAAACCTCTTTTACTTTTGATTTTGCTGGCGGGGGACCCAGCGTAATTAACAAAGTTCCTAAGCCTCTTATCACCTAATGAGACGTTTGTAGGTTGGGAAAGAAGGGATTGACCTGGTTTGTCACAGCCAGAGCACGTGCCCTACGGCTGTCTCTTAGAGTTTCTTTCTGTTCCACCAGTTGTTAATTACTTCAGTGGAAGCTCACTTCGTTAAGCTTTGGAGGTCCCAGCTGGAATGGGCCAGGAGAACCACATGGCTAATTCCTGCACCTCCACGTGCCATTTACTTCTTGTTTGAATTTCTCTGCAAGGGCAGAGGCTTTATTTCCCCCAAGTGAAAACCTAATGGGAACAGGGAGCTAATGCCCACTGGGGTGGTGTGGGCAGCTGGTCCTTCCCTCCTCTCCCGCAGGGTTTCAGTTCACCCAGTGACCGGGGCACAGGAGGGTCTGGTTCCAGGGTCCCCATGCAGGGCAGGAACGGTGTCAGTACCGGGTGGTGTCACAGAGAGTATGTTTGTGCTATTTCCTGGTTAAGTTGCTGAAGGACAAAGGCACCAGTCAGTAAACACATGATGGGAGTGGGTGGAACTGCTCGGGAAGCCATGGAAGGAATGAGACAAGTGATGATTTCTCTGTAGGGAATACCAGAGGAGTGTCCTCCTCCTCCTTCTCTGGCCATCCCGGGGAGCGGTGGGGGACCTCAGGACCCACTGAGCACCCCCACCAGCACAAGCCCTGTCTCCCCAACACCCAGAGGTGTCTCTAAAGGACACGTTGAAAAGCTGCTGCCTGTTCTAGCAGTGTGTAACCTTTGAAATAGGGTTTAAAAACACCACCTGAAGTATGAACAGCTGTAAAGCAGTGACCCAGTTTTCCAAGAGTTACCACAGGCTTTGGTGGGGGTTTATTTCGGTCGTGACTCCTTCTCTTGGCAGACTAAGGAGCGTCAGGGACATGGTGGCCCTGGAGCAGCTCACTCCCGACCAGCTCGCTGTGGGGCTTCACTGCCAGCCCCTAAATTGCTGGGAACTGGTGGCTCCAGTGCAGACCTGAGAGTGAGGGGGTTCTCACTGCCCTTCCCCAGGACAGGGCTGTCTGACCTACCCATCTCCCACCACCCTCCTGTGACAGCTTTTCTGCAGGTGGTGGTGGAAGCAGTGGCCATGAAAAGGCACCCCCTTGGGCAGGGTGAGAGGCAGGCAGGCTCTGGCGGAGGCTGCCTTCCCCCAGTTGAACTTGCCCTCCCCAGTATGCCATGGCCAGTGTGCTGTGGTCCAGCTGGGGGAAAGCTAAATCCACCCATTCTCCTCCTCGGAGCAGCTGCAGCCGCAGGTCCCGGTGCTGGCCCTTGTCCCCCTGCTCAGTGACACCAGTGCCACCTCTCCTGCTGGCCAGAGGGGCTCTGCTCTGCTTCCAGATGGAAGCCTGGGCTCTGGCAGCACTTCCACCCGGCTGGAAAGCTTTCAAACCAACTTGTCCTTTTCCCAATTAGCCTGCTCCGACCCCGTGTGCCATCAGGGAGGGTGCGGAGCAAATGCTGCTGGTGCCACACGCTGAAATCCCTGCGGAGAGCACTTGGCTGGGAGCGAGACCCAAATGGAGCTGCTTAAAACAGGAAATAGAAAGACCAAGTAACAGCATCTGCAGCGTGTTTTTTAGTCCCTGCCTGCTGTTTCCTGTCTGCATTTGGGTGGATTCAGGGGAGAGGAGCGGCACAGGCCGGCGGGTGGTTTGGGACAGAACGGAGGAGTAGGGGTCAGTACCTTGGCAGAGAAACAGGCATTAACCGATGTCTCGTTTTAATATTAGTAAATCTGGGCCAGAGGGGGCTGGATCGTCCCCTCCAGAGCTCTGGAGTCACCGCCGTCCTCCAGCTCTTGGAAACTAAACCTGTTTTTTGAAGCACGGTCTCTTTGGTCTTGCAGAGCTGCTGGAACTGCGGTCGCAAAGCCAGCGAGACCTGCAGCGGCTGCAACACCGCCCGCTACTGCGGCTCCTTCTGCCAGCACAAGGACTGGGAGAGGCACCACCGGATCTGTGGCCAGGGCCTGCACGGCCAGAGCAAGCCCCTGGCTCTGCCCACGGGCCGATCGGCCACCGCCAAAAGCCTGGATGGGGTCCCCAGCCCGGCCCTGGAGAAGACCTCGGCAACCACCTCCCGGTCCTCCACCCCAGCATCCGTGACAGCGATAGAAACGAACGGGCTCTAAAGGGGAAATTTCATTTCACTCTATTTGATTGGTTTCCTTGGGGGGATGGGGGGGGGGGATGGCCATTTAAGCCAAAAACCCCAACCCCCACCCCCAGTGACTTGTATCACTTGACACGTTTGGACCCATCGTGCTGCCTCCTTGGACTTTGCCATCTCATTCTGCATTTTTCCTTTGGTGGCTCATGAAGAACTGGTGCCAGCCCCTGCCCACAGCCCGTCTCCAGGCTGGGGGCTACCAAAGCATCACTCGGGACCTGCAGAAGGTCAAGGATTTGTTCAGGGCTGGGGGGAGAGGACCTGAACTCGTTGGGGAGCGCTGCTGGCACATGTGGGAGATGTTGAGCCCCGTCTTCATGGGTCAAACACGCTGAGGCTCCTTTCCTGAGGTCTCCGAGCCCTCTCCTCCTTCAGCTGCCTTTCTGCCCTAACCTGTCTCTGTTTATCCCTGCTCCCAGGCAGTGGTGTCTCCCAGGGCCGTGCTGTTGCTGTGACCAGACTGGAACCCGTGTCCCAGCAGGAGAATCCCGGCCTCTAGTGCAATGTCCAAAGCGGAGCCCCCGTCTCTTCTCCCCCCGGCGGGGTGGGCAGCTGGTGGTTGCAGAGCGGGAGGAGAGGATTCCTCTGCTCTAAACCAAACGTCGGTACCAGGGAAGTAGGGATGGGTCCTTCCCCGTGGCTTGGTTTTAATCTCTGTCCGTGTTGGGACAGACACTGTGTGTGTCACCCCGGGTGGGACCTTTGCCGGGGGAAAGCGTGGAGAGCAGAGCGGCTCCGGGTGGGTTGGGGGCGGTTCTTGCCCTTCCCAGCTGGGTGCCGTTCGTTTGCTGTGCAGAAAGTGGGTGAGTTGGTTGTTTCTTCACTGCCTGGAAGCGGTTGGTTTGAGAGTTCCTGCCGTTGTTTTTAACCACAGCCATTCCCCGCGCGATGCCGGGTGTCGACCCGGTGTCAACTCTTCTCCCTGGAGGTGCCCAGGGCTGCGCGGCCACCGCTGCCTCCTCCGGCCATCGGAGACCATCCCAAAAATACCAGCTTTTGGGAGAGTGAGGTCCCCCGAGGGGATGCTTGGGGACATGCAGGGCTCAGAGAGTGGCGTGGAAGGAGGGGTTCAGGGCAGCGCAGACCCTGTCCTTGTCACCTCCCCACTGCAGGGCCAGGCTTGGGGGCTCCAGGAAGGGGGTCAGAGGAGCAGCCCCAGGGGAAGCCTCAGCCATTTCCCACCCTGAGCACAAACGAGCTCTGGAAAACCAGCTCTTCAGGAAAACCGTGTGGCCGCGAGTGGTTTTGTGCCGGAGCCCAATGAGGCGAGTGATTCCCTCAATTATTTTTGATCACTTTTTCGATGGGAGGCACATAACGGGGACGTCCTGAATAGTCGCTGGGGGGGGGGGAGGAATGAGGCGCTGAACTGGCTCTGCCCCGAGGGGGAAGCGGTTTGGGAGCCGCTGCTGTGGGATGGAGCAGGTGAGTCCGTCTCCACCAGGTTCTGTGATGTGAAGGAAAAAAGGAGGAAAAAAAAAAAGCCACAAAGTCACCTGGAGCGTGTCCCCACCCCACCCCCAGGAGCTGGCACCAGGGACGTGGCTGTGGGGAGCTGAGCAGGCCAGTGGGACAGAGGCAGCCCTGAATGGGGGGGGTGACACTGGAGCCACCCTGCCCTGTGGCAGCAGCCAGGCCACCACAGCCCGGGGAGGGTGTCACCACCCACCTCTGCCCTCACCCCGGGGAG
>VXBJ01005432.1:128466-162640 GCA_013400055.1 Nycticryphes semicollaris | reverse complement strand
CTGGGATCTCTGTTTGGGGGGAGGGGGGAAGGGGGGGCATGGCTGCTTTTGCACCCCCCACATCCCTTACTGGGGTGTTGACCCCTGTCTCCACCACCAACAGCCCTGGGGGTTCACTGGGATGAGCAGCCACAGCAGCAGGACAAGGAGGGGGAGCAGCAGGGTCCCCGGGGAGCCCCAAGAGGAAGATCCTTTCAGTAGCCACCCCCAGACCCAGTCCCACACAAGGAAAGCCTCCAACCTTCTCCAGGAGGTCACGTCCTGCCAGAACTCGTAGAGGATGAAGCAGGCCTCGTCCGACAGCTTGCAGGCGGAGACGCTATGGGGACAGGAGTGACACTGAGACAGGGCCGGGCAGGCTGGCGCGGTGTGGTCACATCAGTCCCACCACCCACCCTTTGGAGCCAGGAGAACAGGTCTGCACACGGGCATCACCACAAGGCTCTCAAAGGGCCACAGTGTGGAGCTACCAGGACCAGCACACAGCTCTAGGGGACCCTGAAGAGCAGGACTTGGAGGTGCTGGTAGATGAGAAGCTCAACACAAGCCGGCAGTGTGTGCTGGCAGCCCAGAACCCCCCCGCATCCCAGGCAGCATTCCCAGCAGCATTCCCAGCAGCATTCCCAGCAGCATTCCCAGCAGCATTCCCAGCAGCATGAGGGGGGGGGTGGTTCTGCCCCTCTGCTCTGCGGAGACACACACACATCCCCTGCCACGTTGCCTCCAGCTCTGGGCCCACCAACAGCAGAAGGACATGGAGCTGTTGGAGCGGGGACAGAGGAGGCCACAGAGATGCTGGGAGGGCTGGAGCCCCTCTGCTGTGAGGACAGGCTGAGAGAGTTGGGGGGGTTCAGTCTGGAGAAGAGAAGGCTCTGGGGAGACCTTAGAGCCCCTTCCNACACTGAAAGAGGGGAGATGGAGCTGAGATCTGGGGGAAGAACTTCTTTGGTGTGAGGGTGGTGAGAGCCTGGCCCAGGTTGCCCAGAGAAGCTGTGGCTGCCCCATCCCTGGAGGGGTTCAAGGCCAGGTTGGAGGGGGCTTGGAGCAACCTGGTCTGGTGGGAGGTGTCCCTGCCCAGGGCAGGGGGCTTGGAATTTGATGATCTTTAAGGTCCCTTCCAACTCAAACCATTCTGTGATTCTACAGTTCGCAGCCAGGCACCAGAGGAGCTTTACTGCTGTTTGACTGGTCCTTGCAGCTGCCCAGAAACCAGGAGCTCAGTGTTACTGAGTATTTGTTTGCACATCCCTAGCACTGCAGCACACAGCCTGATGGAGGAGCTCATCCTTCCAGCACGTGTCACCCCACACCCTTCACATGGAGGGAAACTGAGGCACGAGTGCAAGGAGCCGAGATCCCAGCATCAAACTCCAGCTCCTGCCCCAGTGATGCTGCTTCCCCAGGCAACGCTTCCCACGCTCCCTCCTGCCAGAGGAATGGGATGGGGCTTCCTCCAGCCCATGGGATGCTGGAGGGGGGAGCAGGAGGGAGGTGAGAGAGCAAAGCTCAGGGTACAGGGCCAGGGGAACCATCTGCACTCAGCTGCAGCATCGTTAATTCCAGCTGAGGACAAACATCTCCTCCAGCTGCTGCAGGAAGGGACCAAGCCCTGGGGGAGAAAGAAGCCAAGTCACCCGGCAGCTCGGAGGCCCCAAAAACATTCTGCAATTCCCTGGAGTGAACCAAGAGAGCAGCATCTCCCCAGGCTTCACCCCAGCTTTTCACTCACACAGATAACCTGCCCGTGCAACACTACCCACTTATTTACACTTAGCAGTGCCCCTGACAGAAAAGCCCATCAATTCCAAAGACAAACCCCCACCATTCCCTCTGCCACACGTGTCAAAACAAGCGTTTTCCTTTCGTTTGGACTGAGAATGTGATTTGGTGCTGAAGAGCTGAATAATGACACTTCCAATGGGAACAGCACGGAACATTTCCCACTGAAATCAGCTTGAGATTTCCCATGGGAGAAGGGAAGGGCCTCTCTCAGAGCAGCTGGGCGCTCTGCAGGGACATGCTGGAGGTGGCCTGTCACCAAGGTCAGACCTGGGCTCTGCTGGGAGCTTGGAGCGGTGCTGGGGGCAGAGCCTTGGTCTCACGCTGGGGCTTCGGGTGTTCGTGGCTGTTTCCCACCAGCACCACACACTTTACACGAAGAAACACTCTGCCATGAACCCTCCCCTTGACTCTTCCCCCATTACTTTAAACTCCTGCAGTTCTGGAGGAATCACAGAATCAGGGAACTGTCAGTTCTGGAAGGGACCTCCAGAGCTCACCCAGTCCCACTCCCCTGCTAAAGCAGGGTTGCCCAGAGCACATCACTCAGGGCTGCATCCAGGTGGGGCTTGAAGGTCTCCAGAGAAGGGGACTCCACACCCTCCCTGGGCAGCCTCTGCCAGGGCTCTGACACCCTCACCACACAGAATTTCTTTCTCCTCATATTCCAGTGGAACTTCCCATGTTCCAGCTTGTGCCTGTTGCCCCTCGTTCTGTCACTGGGAACCACTGAGAAGAGTCCGGCTCCATCCTCCTTCAACCCACCCTTCAGATACTTGGGAGCATGAAGAAGGTCTCCCCTCAGCCTTCTCTTCTCCAGGCTAAAGAGTCCCAGCTCTCTCAGCCTTTCCTCAGCAGGGACATGCTCCAGTCCCAGGAACACAAGCATTTGCGTCCCCATCCACACCACAGCCATTCCCACTGGCATAAAAACCACCCCCTTCCTCACCAGAGGCTGACAAGTGGTTCTTCTGGGAGTACCTGCAGCAGGAGATGGGACAGGACCGCAGGCACTGACACCCCCACTCTCTCTGCAAGGTCCTCTGTGGCCTGGGCCCACCCAGCACACCAAATACTCCACAAAATCCCCTTTTGTCCCCCATTTCTGGGCAAGTCACACCGCAGCCAGCTCCCGCCTGACACACTTACTGCAGGCAGCTGCTCTGCCCGGCGGTGACCTCCGTGTAGGACCTGAACGCCTGGCGAAACTCCTCGATACCACTCGTCACCACTGAGATCTGCCTCTTCGCCACCAGGATGTGCTGTGAAGGGACAAGTGGCATCAGGGACTGACCTTCCCCTCCTGCTGTCCCTGTTCTCACCCTGCTGAGGGACACGGCAGTGAAAGGGAAGCCACAAGGGGCTGGCACCACTGAGGGGATAAAGTCAACATGAAGTGGCTTCTTCCTACCTGGGCAGGCTGCCTTTGTAAGGAGGACCACACCAACAGGAGATACTCCATTCCCTGGTGGTGTGGGTCCTGCTCTGGGGATGCTGCAGGTCCCTGTGTCCTTCCTTCCCCCAGCAGAAAAAGGCCTTGGGACACCTCCACTGGGGCTCTGCATGGTTTGCAGGGGATTTGGGCACTCACAAGCGGAGCGTTGTCTTCCTCTGGGCTGGCCATGGGCACTGCCCGGGGCTGCCATGCACCTGACAGAGCTGCCTTTACCCTCTGAACCCCATCCCTGCCCCACCAAAGCCACCAGCTCACCCAGGTGACACCAGTCTTGGGGCATGTGTGTGTGCCAGGGAGGTAATTACGGGGTTACCTGCAAACAACAAGCAGCAGGACAGGGACTTACCTCCTCTCTTCCTTTGCACATCGCCTCCTCCTTCAGCGGCTCCAGGCGTGGGCTCTGCATTTAACACCACAGGAAAAACCATCGTTACTGGGAGAAGTTTGCAAGAAGATGAAAAGCAGCAGTAACCCACAGCCCAGCCCAGAGTGACAGACAGGTACCGCTCTGGGGATGTTCCTTTGGGTACCTGGGGGAGAACAAGGATGTGACCTCCCATCTGTGGGGCTCAGTGGGTCCAGACTGACTTCTCAGATCACTAGGGACCATGCAGAAGCCGGGGGAGGGTCAGCAGAGCTGAGGGGAGAAGGGGGGCTTTGGAGACAACAAGGGATGAGCAGCTTTGCAGGTCTGGGTCTGGTCAGTGGTGGCAGCTCTGGAAGGATGCCAGGGCTGAACACCAGGGCTGTGGGGCAGGGGGAGAGGTCCCAGCACCCACCTGGCCAGCACTGAGGTGTGGGGCAGCCCCCAACCTGCCTCCCCTCCACCACCCACCTTGCACTCCAGCTTCTCGATGAGCTGCTGGAGCCTGTTGATCTGCGCCATCCACTGGCTGTTGTCTTCGATACAAACGCCTGTACGAGGAAAGGCAGAGAGATGTCACCAAAAAAGCTGACTTTGGTCATTGCAAAAGCTTGCTCAAGACCCAGAAAACAGCAAAAACTTCTAAACCTCTGATTTAAAACAAAAAAAACCCAAACCTGTTTTTTCTCCTGAAACTTTTCCCTCAATGACTGAATTCCCTCAATACTTGAGATACAACACCCCACAGAAGCTCCAGCTGGCATCTGGGTGTGATGGTCCAGACAAACCCCCACTGTCCTGCGCTGCTGCTCCCACATCCTCTCCCAGCTCCAGTGGGGCAGAGACACCAGCCCAAGGGACAGCCGGGCTGCAGGTACCTGTCGTGAGCATCCCGGAATAGGGGTCTGTCGGAGACACACAGACATTCTTCTGACCTCTGCGCCCACACCGTCTCCCTGACCTCAGGCCAACTGAGGTCTCAGACTTCTTTATGTCCTTTCTGAAAGAATAAAATGCAAAAGGAAGGGTTGGAGTCATTCCCTACATGGGTCAGTGTCACAGGGGTCTGTCCCTCCCAGGGGCACTCTAATGAAGGGACTAGAACATCTCTCTGCTGAGGAAAGGCTGAGGAACACGCATCTTTTGAGTCTGGAGAAGAGAAGGCTGAGGAGGATCTGATCAACACCTAAAATACTGAAAGGGTGGGTGTCAGGAAGATGGGGCCAGGCTTTTTTCAGTGGTGCCCAGGGACAGGACAAGAGGGAACGGGCACAAACTCGAACATAAGAAGTTCCATCACAACATGAGGAGGAACTTCTTTCCTGTGAGGGTGGCAGAGCCCTGGCAGAGGCTGCCCAGAGAGGTGGTGGAGTCTCCTTCTCTGGAGACATTCAAATCCACCTGGACACGTTCCTGTGGGACCTGCAAGGAGGGCGTTGGACTGGATGATCTCCAGAGGTCCCTTCCAACCCTATATCATTCTGTGACCCACAAGTCCTGCCCCACACTGCAACCCTTACAAGCACTGGTGAGGAGAGAAGGAGCAGCACATCCCACCCCATTACCTCTCCCGTCCTGCCTGCTCCTCCACGGTGTCAACAGCACACTCGAGCGAGGTCTGCAGGGACTGCAGCTGGTGCATGGTTTCCCGCAGCAGGAAACGGGTCAGGAACTGCTCCATCTTTGAGGAGGTCTCATACCTCTGCGAGGAAGGGGAGAGGATCCATCAGATGCCTCCAGCTCTGCGCTGGAGGAGCAGAGCCGCATCTGGATGGGGCTGGCCCTTAAATAAACCCAGCGGGATGGATTCCAACCGAATTTTTAGTTAATGTAGGAACGGTGACACTAGAACAAAAGCAGCCTCTGGGTGCACACCTGTGAAGCCACGGCAGGGAATGCTCAGTACGACCACCCCCCACTCCCAGCACCCACAGCCCCTGGGAACCGTGGAGCACCACGGATGGACACTCCAGAGCCACAAGGTAAAGGCCACTTGCAGAAATATCCCCTCCAGGGCAGGCAGAGCATCCCTTGCCGCCCCCAATGGTTCACACGCCGCTGTGCTTCCACCAGAGCTCCTGGGACAAGGCTGGGGGGGCTGAGAGCCCACAGTGTTCCTCCAGGTGCAGTCAACCCCTTCCAGGGAGCACCCCACCACTGGCAAAACAGGGCAGCAGGATGGATTCATGCCCCTTCTCCCCAGCAAGACAGCACCAAGCTGAGGGGAATAGATCCCTGCTGAATCCACGACATGGACTGGCGCTCAGGGCCACCCCACAGCCTGTCCCCATGTCACCCACTGAGCAGGAGGGGTGTCTGGCAGGAACATGGGGCTCTGTGCCCTTTCCTCCCCACCCTTCTCCCCCATCTGACCTGCAATTTGCACACCACGGTCATTAGCGCTGAGGGCATGGAAAGGCAGGTCCAGGGGGGCACAGGAAAAACCCTGGGGAGAATGAAAGGGTCACCATGCATCCTGGCAAGGCAGCAAGCTGGCCCAGAGGGCATCCAAAGAGAGGGGCAGGATGTACACCGTGCCCCAGGAGAATATCTGAGGAGCACAGAGAGGTGGGGAAGTGCCTGGGCACATACACAGGCACCCCAAACTCCTCCCTTCCTTCACCAGCTGCGACCACAGAACCTCTTGGGCAAAAATCTGGATTCAGTGAGCAGTCACAACCCGGAACATGGCTCCTTCCCACATGCCATGGGTTCTGCTGGCAGCACCATTCCCCACAGCCTGGTCCAACCACTCCACCTCCCTGTTCAGTTTTCACTTCCTGGAGTGAAACGCCACCTGGAGTTTTGTCCTTGCGCTTTTAGACATCCTGGGGACAATCCCCAGGCCGCCAGGGATGGAGACAGGGAGCAAGGAGACAGGAGGAAAGACTAAGTCATGTACCCAGAGACACTTCTAGGGCAGGCACAGTTGTCTTCTGCTGGGGCTGAACTGCAATCTCCCTTGCAAAGCAGGTACCTGGACCCGGTTTGCCCCTGTGAGACTCCTCTTGTTCCTCTCTCCCTGGTGGCCCTCAGGAGTGCCAAAGCCTGCTGTCACCATACAGTGGCAGCAGCTTCACCCAGGCAGGTTTTGCAGGCCAAAAGAAGCCTGAGTTTGTGCTAAGGACCACGTTGCTCCATCCCTGCAGTGCAGGCAGGACATGCCCAGGACACCCAGCAGCAGCCCACTGCCCCTGGAAGCATGGCAGGCTTCGCTGAAGTACCAAGGACTTGCCCACTCAAGCACAGCATCACTGAAGACTAGAATGGCATGGAAAACCTGCGGAGCCATCTCTTCTTTTGTGGTCTGAAAGCTCTCCCACAGGAATGGCTGCTCATGGCTGACTCCCCATCTTCCCCCTCCATGAACGAGGAAAAGTTGGTGGAGGTGCTTTTTGAGAGCTTTGGGGTGCCAGCCCTGCATGTGGCTAACATGGGGCTCCTCTCCCTTTGTGTAGTCACCGGTCTGGCCATGGAGTTAGGGGCAGGAGTATCCCATGTCACCTCTGTCTGCCTGGGCCAGACCTGGAGGGAGGCTACCTACTGCCTCAGGGTGGCTGGTGGCTTCCTCTCCTGTGGCTACCTGCACAACCTACTGATGGACAGTCCCAATGACCCCTCAGCACTGAAGGCCCTGAAGAAGACAACAGGGATCCAGCTGAAGAAGCAACACTATGTCTCCATGGATTATGAAGGAGACCTCCATGACCGAGGTTACCATCCTCCAGACAGATTTCAGACCCCATGGTGGGCACTGGATAACCCCAGACAAGGAAGAGTTCTGCTGCCTGGAGCTGCTCCTCCACCCAAAGCTACTCCAACCAACTTGGCCTTGCAGAGCCTCCTCACCATGCCAGGAGGGACACGGTGGGTAACATTGTGCCATCAGGGGGCTCCTCCATGTTTCCCAGCTTTCCCAAGGGGATGTGCTTAGATTTGAACACCCTGTTCGACAGCACAGGCTGCCAGATTCAGGTCCTAGCGAGCCTGGAGAGAGTCACAGCAGTCCTGGTGGGGTGCTCAATGGCTCCTCACTCACGTGGATGGCAAAGGGTGAGTACCAGGAGCACAGTGGCGAGTACAGGAAGATATTCCAGTAGGCAGATGATGACCATGCACCCAAACCATCCCACCAGCAGGGCACAGCTCGTGCTGTGAATCCAGGCCATGCCAACTGTCTCAGTACAGCTGGTCCACAGCCGAGCCCCAACACTCCCGGCTGGAGGCCGTGATGTCCAGAACACTGCAGCAACGCTGTCCTCTTTGAAGGCACGGAGAAAAGGCACTGCTCCAGAAAAGCTCCTTCTGACCCAGCAGGACCCCTGCGGTCTGTGGGAGCCAGAGGGATGGGAGGAAGGAGCTGAGGAGGAGAAGGTGCCTGCACTGCAGCAGCTTTACTTACGGGAGGTGAATTCTGATCTTGGCAGCAAAGCAGCTCGGTGCTGGGTACAGAGTGTGAAATAGTGAAAACCAGGGAACTGAATTTGCTCTTCACAGTTCTGAAATAAAGGCAATTTGGTGCTTCAGGGAGCTGGTTGGGCTCACTGAACAGGCAGAGAAGCGCTCACCTGCCTTTACTGCTGCTTTAGTGAACTGACTCAGCTTAGCAGACGGTTAGAAAAGGATGAGAGGTTGCTCTGCCCAGCTGTCACAGCAGATTCCATGCCCCACAGCCAGGCCCTGTGCCCAAGCTCCTCAAGAGACAAAGAAACCACAGGACATCACCGTGAGCATTAAGAAAGACAGGACTGGCGGTGGGAGGTCAAGGAAGGAGTCTCCACGTGATGCAGGAGGGTTAGTTGCGCAGTGGGGAAGGCTGTGAGACACACGTGGTTCCTCCACACCACAGCTGAGCCACCAGCCCAGTCCCAGAGCTGTGTCCCTGGGGCTGCTGGCATGGCTGCAGGTGGCCAGGAGGGGAAGGAAGTAGAGACACTGTACTCATCTGCTGAGCTCTGCCCTGGGCTCATGCTGGAGTGGGTGAAGGATGGTCACAGCCACTTCTCACACCCCTTCGCCACCCAGGCGAGCAGAGCCCCCTGCCCACACCATACTGACAACGGGTCTTCATCTCTGCTTGAAAATTAACCTCCTTTTTCTGCCAGAGGAAATGAATGGCAGTGAAGCCAATGCGGATGTGGGAAGCTAAGCTCCACCTCTGCATCTCCAGGCTTTCCCCAGTCAAGCATCCCACCTGCTCCCACAAGCCTTCCTCCCTCCTGGCCCCAGGAGATGGAGAGCAGAGGGCTGTGGTCCCAGGCAGGGAATCCGTCGCTCCCCCTGGCCCATTCCTTCCCCTCCTCACTCCCAAGGACACGAAATCCCCACCAGTGCCACAGCCCAGACACACATCCCCTGCTCAGAGGGGAACAACCAGCTCTCAAACCTAGCCAAGACAAGCCTGAGAAAGGTGATGAATACTAATTGACTGCGTCCCTGCTGGGCACAGCAGAAGGGATACTTTATTCATCCACCCCATGGCCAGGCCGAGTCATCCTCTTTCTGCAGAGAGGACACCTTTCCACAGAGAGCAGGTTCCACAGATGTGGGGGACCCACTTGATAAGGTCCCATCTCTGCTGCGTCCTCCCCAGCCCCACAGCAGGGCCAGCTGTAGCCCCCACAGCCTCGGCATATGGACACTTTCCCTGGCATAGGAACCAGGTTCTTCTCCCCAGCCACACTGCACCCCTTCAAAGGGCCAAGTGTTGGGAGAAACTCCTGGCATCCAGCCATCCTCCCAGCTTTCATCCCAAGGGTGACCAAATCATGGAATTGTCCAGGTTGGAAGGGATCTTTCAGATTGAGTCCAACCATCAACCCAACACTGACACAAACCCACCACTAACCCCACGTCCCTCAGCACCACGTCTGCCTGGCTTTTAAACATGTCCAGGGATGGCCACTCCATCACTGCCCTGGGCAACCTGGTCCAATGCTTCACAACCCTTTCAGTGTAAAACTGTTTCCTAATATCCCTCTAAACCTCCCCCAGTGCAAGTTGAGGCCGTTTCCTCTTGTCCCACCACTTGTGACATCGGAGAAGTGACCGACTCCCCCCCCCGGCTACACCCTCCTTTCAGGGAGTTGGAGAGAGCAAAAAGGTCTCCCCTCAACCTCCTTTTCTCCAGGCTGAACACCCCCAGCTCCCTCAGCTGCTCCTCACAACACTTGTGCTCCAGACCCCTCACCAGCTCTGTTGCCCTTCTCTAGACCTGCTCCAGCATCTCAAGGTCTTCCTTGTCATGAGGGGCCCAAAACTGGACACAGCAACTAGAGGTGGGGCCTCACCAGTGCCCAGTACAGGGGGCTGGTCACTGCCCTAGTCCTGCTGGCCACCCTGTTCCTGATCCAGGCCAGGATGCTGGTGGCCTTCTTGGCCACCTGGGCACACTGCTGGCTCCTGTTCAGCCCACAGTCGACCAACACCTCCAGGTCCTTTTCCTTGGAGCAGCTCCAGCCACTCTGCCCCCAGCTTGGAGAGTTCATGGGGCTGTTGTGACCCTAGTGCAGGACCTGGCACTTGGCTTTGTTGAACCTCACACCACTGCTCAGTCCAGCCAGCCAGCCTGTCCAGATCCCTCTGCAAAGCCTTTCTACCCTCAAACAGGTAACCCTGACGTCTTCTGTGGATGATGTCGGTGCATGAAGTTCTACTGCAGAAACAGGGAGGTGCTTCCACAGCAGTGGAGGCCATGTTCAGCCCACTCTGAGCCCCACAGCTCGCCCCAGCACAGTCCTTACACCCAAAACACGCAGGGACAGTCACCAGCCTGGTGTGCCAACACACGAAATCCAACACCGAGCCTGGGGCACGCTGCGCTCGGAGGAGATGCTGCTGTGGAGCTCACCGTTCAGAGAGCTGCCCATCCTCCTGGTCCCAGCAGGCCCCAGCCCAGCTCACGAGGACAACAGCAGTATTTGGGGCCAGCTGCCTCCTGTCCCTCGCTTCGTCAAACACAGCACACCCTGGGAACGTGCTGGAGGGAGGATGGAAACAACCAACTCTCGAGAGAGCCCCAGACGCCGTTTCACCCTTCTGCAGCGACACGGAAAAACTCTTGCTGGGAGAAGGAAGGAATTGAAAAACGCCCCTTCCCCGCAGTTCAGATCCCCCCTTTGCACTCTCACGTTGGGGAAAATAAGCAAAAGCCTGGTGTCAGGTCTCATACCACAGAGTTCAAACCCCTCTGTAAACAGAGGCTCCAGAAACACACGCTCTGTCTCACTGAGCCCAGCGGTTTCTGCTCACAGCCAAGACTCTTGGAAAGGAGTCACAGAGGAAATAACTAGGCAAGCACAAGGCTTTTTGGTTATGGACTGGTATTTCAGTTCCATTGACCCAGATGAAAATCTCAAAGTTGCCAAGAGCTGCTGTAATTCTGCTTTTGAGAGGTTTTATTAGTTTCTTACGATGGCAGTTAAGCTTGGGACAGAATGGAATAGGTGATCGCATAATTCCTGCCAAAGGAGTAATAAGGAGCACCTGACTTGAAGAGGTGTTTATGGGGTGGTTTGCAGTGTCTGCAAACTGGGGAATGAAAGATTTTAGCAAACAGGTCCCCTGTGAGAAACATCAGGCCATTTCCCAAGGTACTTCCACAGCTCACTTCTTCCTCTGGCACTACTATTGCAAACACAAAGTTTAGCCACAAGAGAAGCTGCAATTAGTACACTGCAGCAACTATCAAGTCATATTTTACAAATGTTAAGTGGGAATGACAGAATTTGCAGAAAAAGCCTATTTTCTTGAAAAGATATCTTTTTCCTTACCATGTTTCTACCAATCCAGTGAGGAAGGACGGGTGCATAGGAACCCCTAATGATTTGGCTTCCTCCTGCCAACCTGTGGCTCCATAACAAAGACGAGGAGCAGGTTTCATGCCCCCACAATACACCATTTCCTACAGTAATTGCAGTCACACAGAGAGATGGACGAACCCAGCTTGCATTTTCAACACTGTGTAGGTCAGGCAGTAGATGGAGGAGCCTGCCAGCGAGGAGACACGCCATTGATCCATACCCTGTATCCCTGACCCACAGCGACCGCATGCACAAAGGTGGGAATCATAGAATCATAGAGTGGTTTGGGTTGAAAGGCACCTTAAAGAGTTCCAACTCCCCTGCCCTGGGCAGGGACACCTCCCACCAGACCAGGTTGCTCCAAGCCCCCTCCAACCTGGCCTTGAACCCCTCCAGGGATGGGGCAGCCACAGCTTCTCTGGGCAACCTGGGCCAGGCTCTCACCACCCTCACACCAAAGAACTTCTTCCCCAGATCTCAGCTCCATCTCCCCTCTTTCAGTGTCAAACCCTTCCCCCTTATCCTATGGCTCCCCTCCCTGATCCAGAGTCCCTCCCCATCTCTTCTGGAGCCCCTTCAGATACTGGAAGGCTGCTGTAAGGTCTCAGTGGAGCCGTCTCTTCTCCAGCCTGTCCTCACAGCAGAGGGGCTCCAGCCCTTGCAGCATCTCTGTGGCCCTCTACTGGAGGACTCATTCCACTCTTCGATATCAAAAAGGCTTTGGGCAGCACTGCTTCAAACCACAGCTCCCAAACAGAGCTGTGACATATCCCCTCTGAGCTTTGGTTCCATGATTTCCCTCTCTCCCTCCTCCTTGCAGCTCACTGCCCTGGCATGGTCTGAGCAAGCCAAGCGCATCTCCCAGGCTCTGCTTTCATTGAGTTAAGGGAGCAGCACACGCTCTCTATTTTCCTCCTTGTAAAGTGTGCTCCTATTCACACCACCTGATTTACAGTTGTGGGGTAAGTACCCGGAGGGTGCAGGGTTGAAGAAGCCTGTGGCAGCAGAAGATGGACCATGCCCTAACCAAGACATGCTGCAATTCAACTGGTAAGACCCAGCCCAAGTCAGAGATCCCCCTTCTTCTAGCAGGTATGGCTGCCTCCTCGGGAATCACACAAAGCTCTCTTAAAACACAGACTGGGGAAAAGCAGGCAGGGACTGAAGATTCTGTGACACCTATTGACTCCACGGCCCTGCTCTGGAAGCACAGCTTTCCAGCGAGGGCTGTTAGAGCAGGCAGGTCTCTCCCAGTTTGCTCAGCACACAGCACAGCACCATCTCCAGCAAAAGCTGCTCCCCAGCACGAAGCTTCATCCAGCTCTTCCAGGAGAGGAGTCTCTCTGCCAAACTGGGGCTCTCAGTCCACAGCCACGGTGGCATTACAGGCCTTTGAGTCGACAGAAATGAGAGCGAGATGCACAATATGGGAAATCTCTGTTCTCTGCACCCTCCCCTGGCTCAGAGAGGTGAGAGCTTTGGCTAAAATCCAACCTAATAAACCTGCTAATCCCATAATAACCCAAGATCAAGTCCCGTTCTGGAAATACAACCGTGGGAATATATTCAGGTCACAGCAGGTAAGAATGCATCATCTCTGCCAGGCTCTAGCAGCAGCAGATTCCCCACAGCTCTGCACAAGCCCTGACCACGGGGTTGGAGAACTGCCCTCTCCTGCCTTCTCAGAGCCCAGCTGCCCAGGGGAGCGCGGGGAGATGCTCCTCAGGAGGGTCAGTCTCTGCATCGGGCCACCCAGGAACTCAGGGCTGGGATCAGAGCACCCAGATCAGCACAGACCTTGTTCTGGGTGAGAGCAGAGCTGTGAACATCACACTGCCCTGGGCCGCTGGCTCCAGGCTGGTCCAAACAGGGGTGGAAAAGCAAGTCCCCAAAAATCTGTTTCAACAGGGCAAACCTGCTTCTCTTTGCCAGGGAAAACCTCTGGCACCAGAAACTATTACGTGAATGAACGCATCATGCCAGCACTGTGAAGCAGACAGCAATTGTGCTGTCCTTTGCAGAATACAAGTTCATTACCAAAAAAAACCCAAACCCCAAAACAGAAGAGAACTTAAACAAAGCATAACTCTCTGAAGAGGATACATTCTCTCCCTCTGGACTTGCATTTTATAACTGCGAAGGCAGCCAGGCAGCTGAACCAAAGAGAAAATGCATTTTCAAGTGATTCCCTCTCCTGGTATGAGATTCCCAATGCCCAGGGAGACGCTGCTGAGGCTGTATCTGGCCAGAGAAAAACTCAAATGGGAGAAGACCCCGACTGATGCTACAGAGGCACAAACAGGACATGGATGATGTTGCAGAGTTGACAGCAGGACCAGCCCCTCTTCACTTCTCTGTCTGATCCATATGTTAGGGGATGGTGTGGAGGAGGGTGATGCCCTTTGTCTGCTTCTTATCGACCATTGAACCACCACATCAAAGGGAAAGGAAGGGCTGGCCTGTAAAACCTCATCAGCCCCAAGCACACAGTGAAACTTTTAATACATCTCAGATGCAAAGGGGGCAGCTGGTCCCCCAAAAGGGTCCCTTCCAGCATTGGCCACTGATTTTTAATGGCTGTATTCAGCCCTGAACACCTCTGCTCTTCGACACAGAGGCTGGAGGGCAGGCTGACAAAGCAGGAGGTTGTTTGCCCTAATTAGCGGTCTCCAATCTGCCTCCCATGAGTACAAGCTGCACTGAGAGCATTCACACAGGGATGAACTTGGCACAAGGCTGGGAGTCAAAGAATTTCACCGTTTCCTACCTTCTCCCCCTACAGCACTTTGCTTTATCCCAAAGCAGCCCTCCTGCTGCAGTGACTCCCATCCCCTCTCCAGCAGCCGATTTTTGTCACTGTGAGCACAGGCTGCGCTGAGCACAAGCTGCTGCGGTCAGGCTGGAGAAGGCTCAACCCCACAAGTCCCCATGTCACACCAGGCTGCTTTGGCTGAGAGACACAAGACAAATCATCAGCGATGCTCCCAGACACAGTGTCCCCAAGTAGGACCCCACAAGTGGTCTGCAAGGAGCTGTTGAAACAACTGTTGCCAGAGCCCTACAAGGAAGAAGACAACTCTGGAGCACAAAAGCAGCAGCTCTACCCTTCTCCTCCAGGCTCTGCTTCTGCAGCACTCACTGCACATGGAGACAACCAAAGCACGCACAGGCAACCCCACTGACACGGGAGGTACCACATTTCCTGCCTCTGACACCTCAGTTAAATGCTAAGCAAGCAGCTAACATCGCTACAGCTTCCGTTCACACCCGCCTGCCCCACCACCCTCCCACACTCCCACCCTTACCAGTTTGGTTTTGTCCATGGCTGCCAGGACCGCAGAGTTGAGAGCTTCCAGGGCAGAAAGCACATTCCTGTATTCTCCGAGATACGGCGAGAAATAATCTGAAGCAGGAGAGAAGACGGTGGTGAGTTTCCTCAGAGCCTCCATCCCCCTTTCCCTTGTGCCTGCTGCTTCCCACCCACAGCCCAGCGCTGCAGGGGGGCACTCATATCCCTTTCCAGGGTCATACTCCCACCCGGACTGAAATGAAGAGCCCTTTCCTATCCCCAGGGACAAAACATCCCATCCCCTTGGGAAAAGCACAGATGGTCCTCTTTGCTGGGATTCAGCCACAGGGACTGCCAATACCACTTGACTGCACCACCCTGCCCAGGTGAGATGTGCACAAAGCACCACTGCAGGAACATCTCCCTACTTACCACACAGTTTCTCCGTGTCCACGTTACTGAAAGAAACAGAAAAAACAAGCTCTTGTCAGATGGTGGGGCTGGTTTGGAAGAAAAGGTGTGGTGAGCAGAGCCTGGAGGGCTTNTCACATGTATTTTCAAAAGCTGTTATTAATAAAATCAAAAGCTGCACCAAGTTTAGAGCCAGCAGCTCAGGAGCCATGCCCAGCACCTGCAGCACCCAGGCAGGACTGCAGAGCATCACCTATGCTTCAGGGGCTGAAGGAGCAAGCAAAGCTGCTCCACCAACATCTCCTGGAGCTGGAGCGAGCTGGGAAAGGTTTGTGAGAGCAGGGATGGGGCTGAGGGAAAGGTAAGTGGTGCCCCACACCCCTGGGTTGGCTGGCTGGGGTGGCAGCCTCATTTCTGAGCCCTGGAGCTGACAAGCCCCAGAAGCTGCTTCTTCAATCCAATCTCTTCTCCCAAAAGTGCGAAGCGTTTGGCCAAGGCTCCCTCCTTGTGTCTTCCTTGATCTCAGCTCAGGTCCTCCCCTCCTGGCTGCCCCATGGCACCAGGTCCCTTCCTCTCCCATATGCCCCATGGCACTGGTGCCCCCTCCTCTCCCACCTGGCCCACAGGTGCTCCCTGCTGCTCCTCCTCTTCCCCGCCTTCAGAGCCCCGGTGATGCAGGGCTGTCTTCAGGCTCCCAGGACAGGGGCCTGGATGGCTTCACAGCCCACGAGAGGGGTTGTTCCTGCCATGGTGGCCATTAAAGCAGGGATCTGGGTCCAAAAACCTGAAGGCAGGGACTAGCCCCCGGTTCCTTTTCAGGGGACAGAGAGCACTGCAGTGGACAATCAATGCTGCCATCCCTGCAGGGCTTGGAGAGTGCCCTCCCGTTTCTCATAAAGGTGCTGCTGGGGTAGAGAGAGAGAGGAGGAAACATCCAGAAACAGCCACACTTTTTTGGGTGAGGATGTCAAGCAGAACCGTGGGTTCACATGAAGTTGTCAGATCTGCTCAGGTGGCCCAAGCCACCAAGGCAGAGCTGCCTGTGACACTCGGCATCGCCGGCAGGGAAAAGCCCTGGGGTACTGCTTATGGAAATCAGCCTGCACTCAAGAAATTCTGCTGCCTCAAAACACCCCTAAATGATTACAACCATTTTAAATCTTGATTGGGAAAGTGGAAGAGAGCACGAAAGAGAGTTTTTTAAGCATTTAAGTGCTGTCACGTGTGGAGGAACCAGTGAGACCTGGAGTTTGCTGGGCTCCAAGCACAAGAACGGCTGCAGAGCCACTGCCCAGGGGAAGTCACACCACAGCCATGTCACCCTGTCCCCCCACTGACACTGCTCCCAGGGCAAAGGCACAAAAAACACCCCCAGGTAAAACTAGAGGAGAATCTGGGAAGTGTCCAAAATGCCAAGCCAAGAACAGGCACAAGCATTTCAGCAAAAATCTTACTACAGCTTTTCCCCCAGACATTAAAGGCTGGTTTCTGCATCTCTCTGCTGCCCTTCCTCTCCGTGGACTTTAATAACAGGCAGTGCTTCAAATGCTGGAAATACTTGGGTGTGAGACGTCACCGCAGACGCAGGGGCAGTGGGACTACAGAGCCCCCTGGTTAGTTAATTGCATCAGGCACCTTCTTAGTCAACAGAGATGGGCAGTTTGAGGATGTGATTTGGCTCATCTATTTTAAACACCTACCGCAGGAGCTGATTAAGGCAGGGCTCTGGCGCACTGTCCTGGCACTGCAGACAGTTTTTAAAGTGGATTTTAAAAAAAAAGAAATAGTGTTTCCCTTGAGAGGCAATACAGATAATCAGCAAAACCACAGCCCCTTCTTCTGCTGACTCCATTCCATCAAACTTTGCTGATCCCATCTCTGAGCAGCTTCTGTGCCCAGCTAGACAGAGGGACTGGGGTGTGGAGCACAAATTTAAACTGGAAAAGTGTCTTGCTCCTTCTTAATTTTTCCACCAATTTCTGAAAACTGCCTGAAGCCTGCAGAGCTGCTGCACTGCCACAACAGACCTGGTACTGCAGTGTCCTGTCAGTCCCATGCCCCAGAGTAATAACTGCAGCCGCTGGTTTCCATCTGAGATGGGCAAACTTCACAAAAGAGGGGATGTGGACAGGAGATGATAACAAAATACACAATGAAACACCTAATGCACACGTTACCCAGGTGTCCTCAATGAGAACCTGGGGCTGGGACTGCTTTCACCGGGAAGAAAGGGCCACCAGCTCAACCCACTGCCCAGTTCCCCCATCTCAGCTCTAGGTGTCTGTGTGACAAAGAGCTACTATCAAGACCAACCCTAGGGCTTCCATGGAGAAGACAGAGATAATTAATAACTCTTTCCATCTTGTCTGTTTGCTGCTTAGAACCAAATATTAACTAATTGATCACTCCACACCGTTAAACCAAGATCTTGTGGCACAAATCAGCCCCCTGGGAGATGTCCAGTGGCAGACCTGCTCCCTTCCCAGTACAGCCTGCTCCATCAGCAGCCCTGCGTGGGCCACCTCTTCCCATTTCCACATCCAGGGCACAGTTAGGGGCAGGAGAGAGCACAGCAAGCAAATTGCACAACCAAACTACTACTTCATAACTAGCACTACTAAACTACTACTTCACACCAGAAACCAGGAGATCACACAAAGAACCTGCACATCAAATCCCAACCCATTTTGCAGGGCTGCAACAGGGCAGCAGCCTTCCCCCTGCTCCTCCCTCTGCCACCCCCTCTCTCACTCAAGAGAAGAGCCATCCTCTGTCTCCAGAGCACTCATCCAGAGACTCTCCACATCTCCACATAGCTGTATTTTGACTGCGCTCAAACCACTGATTAACTGTAATTAAGCTTGAACTGATGATGAAGGATCTTGTCATCATTATGCTGTGGGGATTTTGCCAGAACACGCCTGGAATTTATGCAAAAAACCAGCAATCAGCTTCAGCAAAGCAGATGGGAATTCTTTTATTTTTATCCTTTCTCACATTGGGAACCTCTGCTGCCATCACAGCAAATTGGTTCTGTTTTACCTCAAACTAGGAAAGGTTTCCAAACCTTCCCAATGTAACCCAGAGTGTTTCACTCACTTCCTCATTGTTCAAAGCTGTGGCTCCAAGTCTCTGATTAAAGCGAGGGGAGGAAAGTTCACACAAGTCCCTTCTTCCACAGATCCGGAGGCTTGAGGTTATTGCCACTGGGAGATTTTAAAAACCACCAGGTCAGCACTCCCACCTCTTCCACTTGTGGTCAGAGACACAGGCTCTGGGCAGCCTGTACCCAACTCCTGCCACCACCATCTGCCTGCTTTCACACAAAGGAAGATTTGCCATACCTTATTTTTCTACACTTTCCCAACAGATTCAGGACAAAAAGCCACACGAGGTCCACACAACACTTCCCTGAGGAGGTTTTTGGAGTCTCCTGCAAAGAGCAGCAGGCACACAACCCATGCAACACTACAGTGCTCAGCCCAAAGCCCCCTGTATCCAGTTCTCCCTTAAGTTGTCTCTGTGAGACCCCGGATCTGCTGCCATCCCACCTGGTGGGGCTGCAAACGGACACAGGGCTGCTCAGAGGGCAAACTGCACCCTGTGTCTCCCAAGATGCCTGTGCAGCAATGGAGCTTCTTCATCCCTTCAAAACACATTTGTCTCTCCTCACCCAGATGTTTCAGTGGATGAAAATGCCCCTTTCCAGGAAGATGGATCTCTCTGGTGTGCACCAGCATGAGCACTGGTGCAGAGCTTTCTGACAAGGGGACCTTGCTATTGGACCAAAGCGCAGCAAAGAGTTGCATTTGATTTCAACATAATCTTCTAAATGGCAAAGAATTTGAGCAAAGAGATATTTTCAAGCCAAAATGGAAAAAAATTTCACAAATGCAGAACAAAACAAACAAACAAAAAAAAAGCCTCGTGGGGAAATGTAAAATCTGAATTGAACCCAACAGAGGTGCCTGATGCACAGGCCACAGCACCCCAACTGGGGCGCCAGGCAGATGGGAGGTGGAGCAAAGACTGGATGGGAAGGACAGGAGGAAAGGAGAGCGTGGTGCCATGGGCTCTCCGGAAGGAGAACAAGTAACTCATGAAACCTCTGAAACACTCATCTTGCCAGATGTCAGCTCTGAGACCCAGGGGAGCAGGTTGGCAGTGATAGGCGAGGGTCAGGACGTGTCTGGGCAGCACTCTGTTACCCTGACACGGAGAGTGCCTGGGTATAAAGGTCCCTGTCACCGTCCCTCTTGGGGTCAGGCTGGCACTGACCCAGAAAAGCAAGTTTCAGCCTAGACCTGATGAACACAACATCCTCGTGGCCAAACCCACCCACTGAATTAAGGGTGAAACTTTCCCATCATCAGAAAAGCGGTGGGAAGTGCTAGAAGCATCCCAGGTATATTTGCAGAGCTTGTAGTTGCTTTCCAGCTTTCTAATACTTTGAGTATTACCTCAGGTAATAGCTCTTGAATCTGGCAGCAAATTTCAGCCAGCTTTCACAAATATTAAGTTCCTGCAAGTGCAAGGCAAGCAGGCAGCTCGGGGGAGAGGGGCCATCCACCCCACATCAAGGGGACAGCAGGGCACCAGCACAGCCCTTACAAGACACCAAAGGTTGTACAAAGGAGCAAGTGCCCCTGAACACCCCAAAAATAAGTGCCAGAACATCCAGGCCCACACACAGAGCCACAGAGACTTCTACAAGGCCCAGAGTGCTGATTTCCATTACTCACTGCAAGCAGTCCCTGGGCAGCCCCTGGGGACAGACAGGGTTATGTCTCCCTGGGGAAAGGACTGTCTCCAAGTCCCTTGTCCCAGCAGGCACATGGCTCTGGGTCAGGATCAGAATGCTCTGGCAGAAGCAGTGCTGCCCCAGGCTGTTTGCAGGGGACAGGATGCCTCTTACCAGACAATAAGCTGAACACCAGCCTCCCCTTCTGGGACATCCCACCTTCTCCTCCTCCAAGAAGGTGCTGAAGAAATCACATACAGTTCCCTGCTGCCACCTCCCATCCTGCTCCCACCTGCTCTCACTGAAGCTGTCCCAAGCGATGATCCTGATCCTGTGCACATGTGCACAGACCATGCCAGGGACATTTCTGTCCCAGTCAGGGACAGAAACAAGAACTACACCTGCAGGGGCCTCAGGGCTGGACTTTCCCTTCCGCTGTTGCAGAAATGAGGGCACTCTCACAGGGTGGAGGGATGGTGTCTCCTATGTTTGCCTGAAGTCTCTGAACACAGGAATTCGGAAATCAGCTCCATCCACAGGGTCCATCCTGCTTTTTATGGGAGATCAAAGACCCAATGGTCATGCCCTGCTATTAGATGTCACCAGCTCAATGCTGCAACTGCCACGTTGTCATAGCTACTGCATCATCATTATGGGTAATGAGTTACAGAGAGCACGGCTGCAGCCGGGGTCGTGCACGGCTCCCTGAGACAGTCAGCTCGTGCAGGGCCCTTCCATCAGTACTGCTTATCTGCTCTGGACAGACAAAGAAGAGGGTGGACTTGATGACCTATAAAGGTCCCTTCCAACCCAAACTATTTTATGATTCTAAGAAGCCCATCCTGAAAGTGATGGTAAAGGAGGAGATTTTCACCGTTCAATTAAGGGCACGTTAAAACTCTCTGCTTTGCTGCAACCCATGTTTTCCAGCAGTATCATATGGGGGGTGACTCCAAGGTCTCCCCAAAATGGGATGAGAGGACAGGGAACAGCTCACTGCTAACTCCCAGCCCAAAGGGACAGAGGTTTTTCCAGGAGACAGCTCCCACTGCCCACATCCAACAAGCCCAACTGGCAGGGACAGGCAGCAACAGGCAACCAGGCTTAAAAGACAGCAGCACCAGGGGCTGCACACACCAACCCCCTTCCCTGCCCCGTCACTGAAGGGGGAGCATCAGCAAAACCCACCACCTCAACACCGGGCAGGAGTCAATCGTCTCTGCTGCCCGAGTGCTGGGTGGATGATGTGGGGACTTGCAGCCAGGGACTGCATAGTATTCGCTGTGGCTCAGTGGCATTTGGTGGCTGATGGCATCTTGGCGTGGCAACAAGCTCTCTGTGCAACTGCCCGGCTCCCTGCAGGGCCCTGGGGTCAGTGTGTACAGATAAGGCTGCTCCCAGTTTACATCTCCCTGGTTGGAGGCATCAGACTGGTGCAGGACATGCTTCCTGAGGTGCCAGGGAAGTGGCACAAGCTAGAGCTGAGCCTGCCACCAAGACCAGGAGGAAGCTGCAGCCACCTTCTCCCTCAGCAGCACCCCTCCATTTGAACAAGCAGCACCAGGACACACAATTTATTAAGGGCTCGTCCACAGCAGGGCAGAGGGACCCCAGGAAGGACACACTGAGACCCGAGAGACTGGGATGAGAAACCCAGCTGAGCCCAACAGACTCCTCTAGATAGCACCAGTCAAGAGGAGACCAGGGTAGAGTGCAATTACTTCTCCTGTTCTTTGGGGGTTTCTTTTTTTAAAAGTAGCTGGCCTAAATTCACAGTTAAACTCACAAGGCCCATTTCTGGTGGAAAGCAGCTCTTACGTAAGTGAAGAGCGGTTCCCTGTGTCAGCAGTGGCAAAGTCTGCAACTTTGCACAGTCTGTGCATCGTCCTCACGCCACCAACACGCTCCTCCTGCAGACACACAGCCTGCTCCACGGAGCTGTATATTTCTGGAATACATTTTTCAAACTGAAGTAATGCAATTTTAAACGGGTAGTTGCTCTTACAGAACTACAGTTAATCTGATAACGGCTGTTCTCAAAACGTCTGGCTTCTCTCATCACCAAGGCTCGTAGCTGATGTTCAAGGGGCTTTAACATCTGCATGTTACAAGAGGTAGGTTTATCTCACCCTGACTTATTTATTGCACCCACCTCCAGACATCCTCCACCTACAGCCAAGCAGTTTTATATTCTCCTTCGTCTCCTCTCCTCTCTGCCACCACGGTACTTACTCTGAATGACGCCTGTCAATGCCACTGAACAACTCCCACAGCTCCTCCGAGCTCAGGATCCCATCAGCAAAATAGTTCTTGAACTCCTCAAATGACAGCTTCCCATCATCTGCATTTAAATAAAAGGGAAGAATAATTATATATCTGCAGAAAGAAACATCCAGGCCCCAGCGATCCTCCCAGCAGCCTCTCTACCCGCAGCGTGGGACGCTTGGGCGTGTTGTGCATAGTAATTAGAGCAGATACATCTCACTGAAAGCATGGCCTGTTAGTCCCCATCAAAAACCCAGGAGTACTGGCAAGCAGGGCCACTGCTGCTGGAATTTGGGCTGGGAATTTTAGCTCCTTCCAAAAGATCCCACTGCAACGTTTTCAGAAACGCATGCGGACACTCTGTACTCGGATGACTGTCCAACCCGACTGTCCAAGCACAGAGTCTATTACAAACAGCAGAGAGGATCAGGGGGTTTATGGAAAAATAAAATCTCTCCATTGACTCAAGAGCTTCCTTTTTTCTTTCTGTGGAGGACTTCAGCTCCTGCACTGCATTTTCATGTGCAACAAAAGCAGTTCCTGGAGCCTGCAAGCTACTACAAAGACAAGCCCAAGAGGGGCTGTGAAGGGTCAGAGAAATGACCTGGGATTTTGGACTTCTTGGTTTATGTTATTATATTGGTTTTTTAGATTCAAAACTGGGTGGCAGAGCTTAACTCTCAAACACCAGGGACTCCAGTGGGCATCAAGGAACAGGGCCACCCAACCGGGGCACCTGTAAAACCCTGGACTGCGCACAGAGACCAAATTCCCTGCAGGAGTCAATCCTGCAAGGGAGGGAGCAGAAGCCTGACAGCCTCTGGGCTACCTGCTGCCCAGCTTGTTCTGCCTTCCGTTGTCACTGCTGGGAGTGCAGAGGAGAGAGGATGTGCATGCAGGCAGATGAAGGGCTGGGAAGGGGCTCTGTCCTGCACGGAGCATGAATTGGGGAGCACACTCCCCCAGCCCCTGGCCAGGCCCTGAGCTCCAGTGCCTTTTCCTCCAGGCGAAGCAGAACAGCACTTTTTCTGTAGCTGGAGAGCTGCTTGCCCTTATCCTCCTTCACTCAGCCAAACCTCCCTGCAGGGACAGGCTGTGCTGCTTCACCCAGGCCCGGGCAGAGAGAGGGAGGCAGTGACAGGAACAAAGCACTCACCATTCTTATCGGCTCGTCGGAAAATCTGCAAGAGAAAACACAAGAAGGTTTAGTGAGGGAGCAGGGAGAGCAGCGTGGCTGAACGGGGAGCCAGGCAGGACCCAGCAGAGCCACCATGAGAAAACCACCTCCCGGAGCCCAGGGAGAAGTGGAGAAGCTCCCACTGCCAGGGCTTCCCAGGCTGCTCTGAGGAAATTCCCCCTTTGCAAACCATTAAAACCATTTCTCGCCTCCCAGCACAGCCGCCACTCCCCAGGCAAGCCCAGCACTCAGGCCAGGCATCTTTTAGAGAACACAGAAGGAAAACAAAGTAGAAAGGGCTTCGCTACACCCTTGTGATGGAAAGTGTTTAATTTTTCAGACCCTTTAAATGAAAGAACATTAAGCATAAACCCACTGCATAATGGGAGCACTTTGCGCGTCACCACTGACACTTCAGCCCCCTGCACCGAGGAGCAGCTCTTGTCACCCCTCACAACAATCCTGCCTGCGACACCTCAATGTGCATGCACACTGAAATTAATAATTAATGAATTAATTAAATTCTTAACTAATTCTGCCACAGAGCACAGCTGGAGAGTTGCTGCAGTTCAGGGTATCAACCCAGGCTCCCGACCATGAGGCTTCTGCCCATGATTCAGGAGAAAGCTGGGGCTTCTTTTCCTCTTTCACCAGTAACTATGGGAAGGTCTGGGGGTGACTCCAGGGAGGAACAGAATCATTCCCAAAGCCTGGGAACATCCTGCCAGACCAAACGCTACGAGGTTTTGGACAGAACTTCCAAACAGAGGCAACCACAGAAAACTCTGTGTGTGGCAACTTTTTTAATCACGCTGGTTGATGAAGAAATCTGAAGGTCTGAAGAAAGACGAGGAATGAAAAAGGGCAGGATAGAGAAAATGGACTTTATTATATTCTTTTCCATGCACCTGCAAAAGCAGAGACCGCTGATCAAACCGCCCCCGGCCCAGCTCTGCTCCCTGCCGCACGAAGACGCGTCGCTGCCAGCTGCCCCCTCCACCCCCAGCTCCCTTTTGCACCGCTCGCTGACAGCTTTGCTATGCGTTCTGAGGACACAAGCCCACATCTAGACACTCAAATGTCCACAAAAAAACCCCCACTTTATGGTAAAGAAACAGCTGTCCAGAGAAACCCCCATTGCTCACACCCAAGGAAGCTGCTGGCTTGTAACTGGGCAGAGGTTTTTCTGATACTGGCCCCAGCAAGGAGCAACCTAGTCCTTCCCCACGATCAAAACCAATAGCAGGGACACCTCTTTGGAGGATGCTCTTCTGAGCCAGGCAAGTTCCCCCCAACCTGAGCTGCTGCAGAGAACAGAGGCTGCCCTGAGCTGACCAGCATTAGGTAACCATCCCTCCGGGACTCAGGCTTCCAGCCAGGCAGGCTGCTTCCCCTCGCAGGAAAGCAGGGCAGGCACTCCCTGAACGCCCCGTAGGACTCACTGGGATGCACTTTGGAGCTTTGCCTCTAACCAGCTGAGACAGGAACCCACTGCTCCCACATGCTGGGGGTTTCTCTAGGTTTTAAAGCAAAAGAAACCCGAAAAAAAAAGGAAGAAGAAGGGGCGAAGAAGAAGGGGCGAAGAAGAAAAAAGCATTATATGCGTATCAGGGGTCTCAGGGCTGGAGGGTTCCACGTGCCAGAGCTCCCACCCTGCTGCCTCCCTGCCTTGGACACGCCACATTCTCTCAAGGAAAAGCTTAATCCTAGAACTCTCTATCATCTGAGGGACTCATGGCTCATGCAGTGACATCTCTGTGACTGTAATGTCACCGTGGCCAGCTAGCTTAGCCCAAAGACAGTCAAATGCCACCCAGACACTTAACAAATGCAGATTCAAGTGAGGTGTAACATTTCCCGCTCCCAGGCTGGCCTTGCTCAGCAGGGTCTGTCTGTGGGCTAATAGGGAGAGCACAATTTTGGGGGGAATTCCATGGGACTGAGAAGGTCTCTAACCCAGGATGAGCCCACCCTGGTTCAGCCCAAGCCTCAGCAGAGCTGATGCTGCTCCCTCACACATGGAATCCTCTGCCCCTGTGGTGTGTTAGAAAAGCACTGCCAGTGCACACATGGCAGCTGCCTGGAGTTCAAAAGAAATAAATGTGGTGTGAGTACCCGAGCTGCAAGAGCCCTGTGAGGTGATGCCCATGCCCCAGGGATGGCAGGGCTCCTCACCACCTCCAGCAAGGCCATCCACAGCTGATCCTGGCTGCAGAGGGGTGCCTCAGTGAGCACTGCAGACTCCAGAAACCACCGATGGATCCTGTGCACGAGGCAGGATCCAACTCCAGCCAAGCAAAAATACCACAGAGCAGCTTCCACGCTCCACAGGGTGACCCCCAGCTCCTCCCCAGCCCCCCCGTGATGCAGGCACATAAGTGGCAATGGCAGATGAACCCTGCTCCTGGTGCAGGAGCTCAGTGCAGACGGCAGCCCTGGGAAAAAGCCAAGGGAAAGCAATGCACAGCCAGGCTGGGAATGGGATCAGGTCTGCGTCCCCTGCTGAAGAAGCCCTACAGGCAATCCCTGGCTTACAATCAGAGCTGGCAGTCTCAGAAACACGGGGACACTGCCTCAAGCCCGAGATATTTCCTTTAGCCCTCAGGCTCCTGGGCTTGTGTCCAAGCAGCAGCCCTGCACAGTGCCTGCGGCAGCAGACACACTGGGACCGACGGAACAAGCATCAAACTGGCATTAATTTGGGGATGAACACCCCCACACACACCCCGGGAAGGAGGGATTATAGGGCTGCTCCCTGTCTGCAGGGTGGGAAGCTGCTGGACACACAGACAGGGACACAACGGCTGCTGGGGAGAGGACAGTTGCCCTGGGGACGCTGTGCTCATCAAGCCACCGCAGGCTGCTGTGGGCTGCAGCCAGGCACCAGAGATAAACAGTGGGCTGTCTGAGCAGCTTCTCTCAACCTCTCGTACACCCAGAAGGGAGGAAGCAATCCCTGAGCCTGGGGAACAAATCTCCAGAGGCTTGAGGTGTCTGCACAGAGAAACAATTGCGATGGCAGCACTGCAGTTCGTACCACACCTGCAGCGAAGCATCTCAGGCAAAGCACTCCTCCTCCTCCTCCTCCTCCTCCTTCTCCTCCTCCTCACCTCTCCTGAAAGCAGACGATCTGCGGGCAGGGAGACAGCAGCTCTGGTCCCAGTGGAAGCACCGTCTGCCATGTGGGATCTGTGGTGGGCAACCTTCCCTTCCTGCTGTCCGAGGGGCAGCCAGGAATCCTACCCTGCTGTGGTGGGGAGAGCAGCTTGACCTCCCAAGCCTGGGGGGAATGGGGGGGGCAGCTGGAGACCAGCCAACTACCCAGACCCAGAAGGAGAGACATTAAACTCACCCTGCCAAGTTCCAGACCTGAGGCAGGAGCAAAGGGAGCCACGGGGAAGAGGAAGGGAAGCCGCTAGATCCCAGAAAGCAGCTGCTGGCGCTGTTAACACTTCCCATTATAATTGCTTTAATGACACCCTGAGGGATAGATGTGGGACTCAATGAGTGCCCCAAGGAGCTTGAGCTGAAACACAGCTGTCACCACCAATCCCCCTCCAGCCCATCTTCCATCCGACAAGTAATTAGTGCGGTTAATGATGCTGGCTGGAGAGCCCTGCAGCCTCAAATCTCCCCACAGCAAGAGAGAGATGCTGACCCCCAGCCTGAAGCACCATCACAGCCGAGGGCACTGTGCTTTCCAGCTGCTCCCTGGTGATTCCAGGAGGTCTCCCAGAGGGAGGACCAGACCAGGCATGGCATTCACCTTCCCAAAGTGCTGCCCAAGACCTCCTGCTCCACTCCCCTCCTCTGGGATGAGCTGGGACATAGGGGGTGGCACCACCCAGACCAGGACAGGACAGAGATGACAGCTGGCATCATCCTGAGCTGTCCAGGTGCTGGGGCACCGCACCAACCCTCACCCTTAACTCTCCCTTGCTTTCTCCTCCCTAGTTCCTACAGGCGGGCAGGGGAAGCACCTCCACTCACACATCTCCTTGGCTTCACAGGGTGTCTTTAACCCCAGTGGTGCGGGACACAGGGCAACGCAAGGGCTGGTGACCCACCAGGGAGATTCAGGCGCTGTCCACCTGACACAAGCACCCCACAGCCAGGAGCAGGGGAGTCGAGTGCCTCTGATGTGCTCCAACAGCAGAGGTGGGCTCCAACCCACACTGTGCCACTTGTCACATGCCTGGCCATCTCCCAGGGCAAGTGGCCGCCTGCCCACCCTGCCAGGTGCTACAGGGGAAGAGGGCACTGCCTCCCCCAGAGCCCTGGTCCCAGGGCACACAGTCCCCTCTCGACAAGGGTACCTTCACCATGGGGCTTGAGGGCAGGTATCACACCAGGACCTGCCTTGTGAAAACAAAGACACCACCATCCACATCTTCAGCTCCCACAGCCGCTGGGATGCCCGGCTGACCTCCAACCTGCACCGACGCCGTCTTCCCCCACAACTGCTGGTGTGTTAAGAGGGACCGGGGGCTGCAGCTGAGATGCTCTGCCTGTGGGATCTTTTAACAGCTACACGGTCCCTTCTGCAGCTTTCCTGCCAGACACGCACAGCTCCCGCTCCCGGAGTCACGACAACCAGCTCTTGATCGGGAGTGGGCTATTTCTAGCCACTCAAAAGGCCCGTAATTCAGGAAAAGGACACAACGCCGAGCGTTATTTAACACATCGCGAACCCACGCCTCGATTCACAGCCTCAGGCCTAGAGCAGCAGCGGAGCCCGCTCGCTTGTCCCTTGGGTTTCTCTCCTCAGCCGGGGCAGGCGGGAAAGGGCCTCACCCTGACACCTACCTGTGAGGCCCCGCCATGGCTCCCTGTGAGGGGACACGGCGGCCCCAGGGGTGGGAAGGGGGGTTCGCCCCGCGGTACTCACGTCGTGGAAGATGGGGAGCGGTTGGCGGCGGGGAGCGGCGGGGCCGCGGTCGGCCGATAGCAGGCAGACGGCCAGAAGCTCGGCGCACGCCATCATGGCCCTGGCCGGGCGCGGGCGCTGCGGTGCCGGAGGGTGCGGTGCCGGAGGGAGCGCTGCGGTGCCGGAGGGAGCGGGGCCCCGCCGTACGCTGCGGTGCCGGAGGGCGCAGTACGCTACCGGAGGGCGCGGTGCGCTGCCGTAAGAAGCGGTACGGTGCCGTAGGGTGCGTTGCCCCGCGGTGCGGTACCGTAGAGCGAACTGCACGGAGCCGGAGTCAGGCGAGGTGCTCTGCAGCCGCCAGGCAACTTTGCCTCGGCTGAGCGCCCGCCCCCGCCGCGATCCGATTGGTCGCGACCGGTGATTGGCACCTGGGGGCGTTGCCTCTCATTGGCAGAGGGGAGAGGGGCGGGGCGGGGCGGTGCTGTGAGGGTCGCGGGGGCGTTGCCGGGGATGCGGCGGTGGTCGCTGGTTCCCCTTCGGCTCTGTCGGCAGTGGGGTGGCCTGGGGCTGGTCCCGGTTGGCTCCAGTGCGGCCCATGGTGGTGCTGGAGTGGCCCTGGGTGGTCACACGGTGATGTGACCATTCCTGGTTGCCTCGGTCCCAGTGTGGCCACAGGAAGACAGTGGCCACTGTTGGCACCAGGTTAGCCGTGATCACCCCAATTAGTCACAGGGTGGCTGTGGGTGATCCCGGTGTGGACGCCATTGGCGTCAGGGTAGCCCTGATTGCCCCAGTTGGTCCCAGTTTGGCCATGGATACTCCCAGTGTAGATGACGATGGCCCCAGGGCAGCCCTGGTTGTCCCAGTGTGGCCCCTGCTGGTCCCAGTTTGGCCATGGGAGGTCTCAGCGTGGCCATTGTTGGCTCCATGGTAATCCTGGTTGCCCCACTTAGCTGCAGTGTGGCCATGGGAGGTGTCAGTGTGGCCTTTGTTGGCGCCAGGGTGGCTTTGGTTGTCTCAGTGTGGCCTTGGGTGGTCCCAGTGTGAATGCTGTTGGCACCAGGGTAGCCCTGATTGTTCCAGTTGGTCCCAGTCTGGTCATGGGTGGTCTCAGCATGGTCATTGGCTCCAGGGTAGCCCTGGTTGTTCCAATGTGGCCATGGATGGTCCTACTGTGGTTGTGGCAGACCCTGGGGTAGCGCTGGTTGCCCTATTTGGCCCTGGGCTGGCCCTAGTTTGGCCATGGGTGATCCCACTGTGTTTGGGGCCAGCCCTGGGGTGGTCCCCCTGCCACCCAGCATGGATTCAGATGACTTTGGCTGGTGCTGGCTCCTCCATGCCCACGGTGCCAGGTGGCCTTTGCTCAGTGCTGCTTCTCTCTGGAGCCATGCAGGTGTGAGGGGGTCGTGCCGATGGAAATGGGTCCCTTGAGAAGATGTAAAGCCCCCTCCCTGCCCCAAGCAGGGGCTGCAGGAGTGGGACATGCTGGAGGAGGAGCAGAAGGAAGAGAAGAAGAAAGAGGAGAAGGAGAAAGAAGACAAGAAGGCAGGAGCTGCCCAGAGGCCTGTACATGCAGAGAGGAATAGGATGGACACCTGTGTCCATACCTCAGCCTGTCCTCAAAGTTTTTCACAAAAAAGAAACAGATAATTAGATAAATAAAGGAGATAAAGCTGTGCTTGGGCAGGCTTCTTGAGGTTGTGGGCTTCTTCCCATCCCTCTTGGAGTATCCCAGAATCTTACTTAGAGAACAGGGCTTGCACCAGTTTCTCTTGGATGCCAAACTCCGGCCTCCACCTGCAGCACCTGTCCCTTCCCATGGACCTCTTGAGGCTAACCTGTTTTGCTGAGTTTGGTTTCTCTCCAAACTGAGACACGTCCCCATCCCAAAGTGACCGAACAGCGGCACGTGTAGTTTGCTCGTTCTCCCCCTCCTCCCCCAGGGAGCCTGAGGTGGTTCAAAGGATGCATCGTGGTTATTTTTACCATCTCCCAGCTGCTCCAGGTGTGTGCGAGGGAAAAGAGGCAGAAAAAGGTGCACCTGGGACTTGGTGGGGACATCTAAGAGCTCTGGGGAGCATGTGCATCCAGTCCATGCAGGGCTGCTTCCTGGGAGGCAGAAAGGGGTCCAAGAGCTAAAGCTGTCAAGCTGCCATCATCAAATCAAACTAAGCTGGAGATACTGGCGACAAGGGTGGCCCCATGGCAGTGGGGACAGAGGGTCACCCTGCCAGTGAGTGCAGGAAGGGGCTTGGGCAGTGGTGGTGGTTCTGCCATGGGTGAAAGTGCTACCAAAGACAGGACACTGCTTTGTTTATAACTAGATGTTGACTAAAGTATTGTTTGCTTCCCACTAATCCTGTTACGGTGCTGCCATAGGCTGTAGAAAACAGTTGATCTTTAAAATAATGATAATGAGGAGACAACCAGTAGTTAATCACTAAGGATGGGACAACAAGTAGTTAATCACTTCAAGGTCCTCTTATACACCAAAGTATCACAGAATGANTCTGATCATCTTCAGGGCCCTCTGTTGGACCCTTTCCCATAGGTCCATGTCCTTCCTGTGCTGAGGACTCCAGAGCTGGACACAGTGCTCCAGGTAGGGTCTCAGGAAAGCAGAGCAGAGGAGCAGAATCATCTCCTGCGACCTCCTGGCCACTGTATGTCATTTTATGTCAAGTAGAAAAGAGCCGTGGCTTCTTCAAGGAATATCCTTATCCTTCCTCCAGAAGTTGGCAAACTGACAGCAAACTTTTAGTGTCCCCAGATGACTCAATACCTTAAAAGGATAACATGAGGACGGGTCTCCACCGAGGAACTCACTCCTGTGCAGGGGTGTTTTGCTGACACAGCAAAATTTAATACGTGTGTGCAAGAAGGTTCTTGGGTCATGCTGATGAGTTACAGATTAGGTAGGTGGAATTATGAGAATCTTTAATGTACAAATAATGGGTAAATGTCCCTGGTAAGGTGTGGTAGATTTTTGGGTTTCCACCTAGCACCGGCCATCAAATAAAGCAGTATCTCTTAAAAAAAACAACCTTAGTTTTGGTCTTGGAGACTTTCATTTCAGGTAACAAAAGCAGGTCCCCAGGGGCAGCCTTTCTGTGCTCTCGGGTTGCTAAATTCCATGCTCAGTCCCCATCGGGGCTCCTCGAGCTTGACACCAGTCTCAGTGTGGGACGGAGAAGCTGGGAAGTCCTGAGGGTAAAAAGTCCAGAGCAAAACCTCCGCTGGTGGCAGGAGGCAATGAGTGCCCCCAGCTCCTTCCATTGGCACTTCCTCAGTGCTCCCCAAAAGCCACCAAGCAGTAAGGGGCTCTCATCCCCAGATGGGGGGGGGACACCAGGGCTCTTTGCTGCTCCTCAGGTGTGGGGGGCACAGGGCTACAACCAGGCAGGAATTAAATGAAGCACCCACTTCCCAGCATCTCATTAGTAAGTGATGCTATGCTTCACCTCCCTCAGTTCCTTCCTTTTGGGAGAAATGTGGGTGGTTTTGGGCAGTGGAAATAACTGGTGTGGGCTGGCAGTTCTGGCAGGGGCATGGCACCCTGGGACAGAGGTACCATGGGGGTCTGGGGAGCCCCCAGACATGCCCACACCTTCAAAGGGGGGATTAAATTAAAGGTATAAATTCTGGTATAAACTCTCTGCTGTGTCAAAAGCTGCTTCCCCCCTCCCTCTGCACCCCCCTCAATCCCCAGCCTCTGCCAGCCTGTCCCAGAGCTCACCCCATGGCTGGGCTCTCCTGAGAGTCCGAGCATTGCAGGACAGGCACAGGGGACACCAGGGCTCCCTGGGCTCGGCACAGCTCAGCCTGCGGATGCCACTCACCCACTGGAGCATTTGCCAGTGCCAATGGAGCCACCACGGCAGCCCAATGGCACTGGTCACCCCCAGACCTGGAGGGGCACATCCCTGCAGGGTTACAGCCAGGGAAATGGGAGCAACCAGGAGCAGAGCACCCGTGGGGCAGGCAGGATGAGTGCAGGGTGCCCATCTCCAGCACTGCCATCTGAGGAAGACAAGCATTGGTGGGACAGGCAGCTCATAAATCAGCCCCCAGGGCCACTGCCCAAAACACCATGTGCTCTTCAGAAACAAGAGCCCCCCTTAATAGAGCCATCATCAGCTTTCTCCAGCAACTGGAAATAGCAGGAGGGAAGCCCTTCAGCCGCATCGTGAATCATCCCCTGGAGGCAGAGTGGTTATTTTTAGGGTACTCTGATGGCGTGGAGCTGCCAACGCATCCTTCCCTGAGATGGGCTGCACTGCCGCAGTGGGGGACATGGTCCTTTCCCCGATACCAGGGCAGCTCTCCTGGGGACTGGGAGTCCCAAGGGCTCGCCATCCCATGAGGTTCCCTATTAAGGGAATGTGATGGTGAATTCCATCAGAGAGGTTCGTGTTTGCTCAGGGGAAAAAGGAACATCTGTGCTGCCATCAGGGGTTAGGAGGGGCCCTGCAGAGCTCAGGACCTTGGTGTGAGTCCTCTCCCTTGGTGTGGGTCCTCTCCCCTCTCCCTGTACCCACTGGCTCCCCTGAAAGCCAATGGCTACTTGTCCCACACAGGGGTCTCACCCCTTTGGGCAGCACCACAGATCTCCATCACCCTCCACACTCCTCTGCTCCACTTGTGAGACCTCACCTGGAGCACCGTGTCGAGCTCTGGAGTTCTCAGCACAGGAAGGACATGGAGCTGTTGGGAGCGGAGCCAGAGGAGGCCACAGAGATGCTGGGAGGGCTGGAGCCCCTCTGCTGTGAGGACAGGCTGAGAGAGTTGGAGAAGAGAAGGCTCTGGGGAGACCTTACAGCAGCCTTCCAGTATCCAAAAGGGGCTCCAGGACAGATGGGGAGGGACTCTGGATCAGGGAGGGGAGCCATAGGATGAGGGGGAAGGGTTTGACACTGAAGGAGGGGCGATTGAGATGAGATCTGGGGAAGAAACTCTTTGCTGTGAGGTTGGTGAGAGCCTGGCTCAGGTTGCCCAGAGAAGCTGTGGCTGCCCCATCCCTGGAGGGATTCAAGGCCAGGTTGGAGGGGGCTTGGAGTGACCTGGTCTGGTGGGAGGTGTCCCTGCCCAGGGCAGGGGAGTGGGACTGGATGGGCTTAAAGGTTTCAACCCAAACCATCCTTTAATTCTATGAAAACAAAACTGGAAGGGGGAGAGGAGAAGGAAGGCTGGACCCTGCTGAACACAGGCATGAGGGTGTGTTGGCATCTGGCTGTGCTGGGCACTCCGCAGTCATTTATAAAAGCTTCAACACCTCTGTCACCTCAGGTGACAAACATTAACCTTGTAAAGAAGGATGCAGCAGGCAGGGGACCAGGGGCCACATCCACCCACCCACCCTGGTCTCCCCATCCTCCTGCCCCTGTCTCTGTGGGGCTCACCTCCCATGGACCAGAGCAGCAGGGGAGCCCTTGCAGGTTAATCGTCTGAAAAAGCCCCATTTGGTGGGGTGACAATGTGACTGCAAGCCATTGGCTCACCCAGAGGGACAGACAGGAGGCTGTGTGTGCCATTGCCCTCCTGGCTGCCAGCTTTGGATTGGCAGAGCACACTGTCCCACTTGCTGGGGAGGCCCTGCTCCTGAGCTCTGGCCGGTCCTCAGGTAGCTGCAGGGAGAAGGGCTGAGAGCAGGGACAGTGTGGGGACATGGCACCATGGAGGTGGCCAAGCTGTGGGGTTTGCCACCCCACACCAGCACGGTGCCATCCACACATGTCCTGCAGCGAGCACAGCCCCAGGNCCTGCTCCTGAGCTCTGGCCGGTCCTCAGGTAGCTGCAGGGAGAAGGGCTGAGAGCAGGGACAGTGTGGGGACATGGCACCATGGAGGTGGCCAAGCTGTGGGGTTTGCCACCCCACACCAGCACGGTGCCATCCACACATGTCCTGCAGCGAGCACAGCCCCAGGGCAGCATGATGAGCCAGGGATTGCTCTCCCTTCTTACCTAGCGAGAGATTCTACCTTCTAAAGTATGTTTTACCTTTTAAAAAGTACATTCTACCTTCT